>CATKWJ010000328.1:0-59845 GCA_949825065.1 Odontocerum albicorne | reverse complement strand
ATATATATATATATATATATATATAATATATATATATATATATATATATATATATATATATATATATATATATATATATACCTTTTTTTATTAAACAAAGTAATATATGGTACAAATATTTGTCAAAACTATACCTATATACAAATTTACTACTTAACTTATCTTATTTATATGTTATAATTTATGAACTTACTTAATCTTATTTTCCTACATGTCATTTTATTTTTTATTATCTTAATATATGAATTCTTAGAAATGATTTACACCTACATACTACTTATAACTAGATAACAATTCTTACAACTAATTATTTAGCAAGAACAAGTCCCCTCGTTCAGGCTACTTGTATTCCATCACATTCACTCAGACCTTGGTCCTCCCGGCTATTACTGTAGGTGGACTAGTCAGGCGACAGATAATGCTTCGGGAGCCTGTGTTTATAACGGAAGAGTAGATGGGATTTACTCTTGTAAGCCCCCAGGGTCTTAATTATGTATTAATGTCGTACATTCTACCCCTATGTATATATTGCGTACATTTCTGGTATGCGATGCCCTGTCCTACAGAAACTATTCTTGATACCTTCGAGAGAAAGATATACTGCAGGATAAATCTTTCATTTAAGGAAAAAGGGAGATACAAGTATGACGAAGAGTTTTAATGCAAATGTTATAAAAAATGTTTGACTGCATTGCTGGGTTCTTATACCGCATGCAGAACGTTTCTCTGTAAGGAAGGTATATTTCGTCAATTGGATGGGGCGTGGAAAAGAGGAAGGACAAGAATGCTGAGATGGCTGGGTGATGTGGCTGAGAATTACTGCACCCTGGGTTTTCAATAGGAGAAGATATGCTGCTGAAAAAGATAAGTAGAAGAGAACCCTGCAGGAAGCAAATATCTATCCTGTTATTTGACTGATGATGATGAAATAAACATTCAGAGCTAATTTGATAATCAAAAGTGTCCAATACATGAATTCACTGGAAATAGTATTTGGGAAGTTACTTTACAAGAATTCTGACCATTTGAATACAAAAGCCAACAAATAGCTATTTTAGATAGGAGGTTAGATTACCTCAGACGAGATGGAATAAAATTTTCATTTATACAAACAATGCATACTGCCGCTGAATGTGTTAATCTCATTACACTCGGCGTTGATTCACTTTTGTTCAACAGGGCATAGTCAGTTGTTTTAATGCTAACAAACACAATGGGAACTGGGCACATTTACTAATACACATTTGCGGATTTAATTCAATGAGGTGATTTCGTAACAAAAAATAAAAAGTTTGCCGAGATATTTTTTTTACTAACTTACACAGATTTCTTCTATAACACAAAGTTTGCCTGATCATTTTTCATAGTGGGTAATTAATATTTATTACAGATTAGAATCGATTGAAAAAATATTTGAAACTTGTGTAAGTTATCGAGATTGAAACCCTTCTTGCTGAGGAGATCCTACATTTTGAGGATGCAATATCATAACATCTTCATGCCTACTTTGATGCATTAAGATTGATCTCATTGATCATTTAGTTGTATCCTAGATATTTATAGTGTTGGACTCTCTTAAATTATTTTTTTGAAGTGAAACTTCTATAGGCGCGGTAGGGTAAATTGGCCTGAACGTCACGAAAAGTGAAACGGTGTATTATATTATTATTTTATTATTATTAAATATTTTATTTATTAATAAATTATTATAAATTATTTTAATATTAATAATTATTTATTATTAATTATAATTAATATTATTTGAATATTATTAAGTGTATAATATTATTATTAAAATTATTATTATTTATTATTAAAAATAATATTTTTTGTTATATATTATTTTTATATTAATGTATTTAATAATTAATAATTTTATTTTATATTAAATTATTTTACTCTCAACCTAGAGGTTGCGTGTTCGAATCCCGCTGGAACCCAGATTTTTTTAAAAAAGATTCCAGTCTTATTTACACTTTAGGCTACTTTAAAAAAATACATATTTCTGGTTGGTTGGAAGATATTGCCACAGTGCACTAATCCCGTCAGATTGTACTGTATACAACGAAAGTATAATACATGTACATATCCCGAAACTAAAAGTATATATGTTTAAGAGACAAGCCGTTAAAATGTCTAAGCTCGTCTCATAACATCCCAACTCCATCTCATAACTTCCGTCGAGTTACATCAAAACAGTAGAGGATGAGCTCGGCCGCGAGGATACCAAATGTTCCTACCTAGAGCCTTGTACAAGTAAACTTTAATACAAAAAATTAAGTATTCTATCAATATCCCTTTAAGTGTTCTACCAAATAAAAATAAATAAATAAGCTTAAAACAAAAATGAAGAAAACTGTTATGAGACAGTGATAAGACATATTCTCGCTGACGTAAATTAAAACCATAATAAAACCTTTTTAATGTTCGCCTCGAGGAGGAAGATTTAAAGAATCTGCGGTCTTGTTAGCAGTTGTAACACTGTACCTCGCTCCATTTACTGCGGTTCTGAGCCATAAAGGTTTCTTAAGAGTCCCATCGTGTGGGTGTATTGCAGGCGAGTTATTATTTTCGAGTGTTGGAAAGAGGAAAAATGAACTTTTACGATGTTATTTTGTAAAATAAAGCCTTCGTTACTGAACAAACTCAGAGAGAAACTTAAAGAGTTGAAAATCTTTAAGATTTACAAAGTTCGCAATTCTCTGAATTTCATTCTCTCCTCTAAATAATATTGAGACAAAATAATGTTGCGTACATTTGTGAGTTATTGTAAAATAAAATACGTTTTACACAATTTGAGCTCAAATTAAAGGGATGAATTATTTAATGAAGAAATACTTTGTTTTTTTTCAATGATCACGAAAAGGAAAATACAATACATAGTTTTGAGTGAGGGAAATGTTAGGAATATGATAAACAGAGGAGTATTTATGACGAGAAAAATTGATGTAAACTAGGCGATAGCTGTTTGCATGGATAGAAAGGTGTGAAGATATGCTCTCTCTGCCTACCCCTAAAAGGACATTGCGTGACGTACTTTTGTATGCATAAGCCTTTGTTGATTCAAAAGGGTTATCATTAATTTCTATCAATAACGATTTGTTATGCATTTTATAAAATGCCACTTAAAATTAATGATGAAACATTTAAAAAAATATCTAAATGAGTATTATTAGGAAAAACAGTTTTTTTTTATATTGGCAATAGAGTGAATGGTGAGTTATACAATATGTTTAACCGGAAAATCATAGTCTCAACCTTAGGATTAGTATTGTGTAAAATGTGTGGAAAAACGTATGACAGAATAAAGAAGGAGGACATAAGCAAAGAATGTGGATTGAAATAAGAAGCTGAATAAAAGGGCACAGAGATGATTCGTTCAAATAAAAAGAATGAATGATGAAAGATTTACAAAAATAATCAATATTAATGAAGGAATGCCAACTTTCTGTGATGAGTATAATAAAAGGCACGACACAAAGGGGATGATCACGGTACTCGACGTTGGTGCCACTGGTGATGAATATGTAAGCCAAGGTGTGATAGGGATATCCGGTTGCATATAATGCAGTACTCACAGCTTGCCTGTGCCTTATTTTTTCACTGGGTTCCTGATAATTAACAACAATTCTACGCCGTTGGCTCTATTTACTGCTGTTTGCTACCAGTTGTGCTGAGTATTAATGTTTCTATGCGTTTCATACAGTATACCCTTATACAGGATGGCCACTGAAACACTGAACATTATAAAACAAAAATTACTTTTACAAACAGATGTTTTTTAATTTTTTTATTATTTTATTTGGAAATATAATTAAGGGGTTTTTAGTATTATTTGTGAATAACAACATTCCTCAAATGACCACCATTTTCCTGCTCACAAATACAGGCTCTTTCCACAGCATTTTCCATGACCGTACGCAAGGTTTCAGGTCGTAAACGTCGGATTTTGGCTCGAATGTTCTCCTTAAGCTCTTGAATTGTTCGAGGTTTATTAACGTAAACCCGTTTTTTTCAAATAGCCCCACAAAAAGAAGTCTGGTCCCATCAAATCAGGTGAACGCGGAGGCCAAACAAATTCAGCGTTTTTTTTTTAATTATTCGTTCACCGAAAATATAAATAAGATAAAGGAGTTTGATCCTCTTCAAACTGCATCATATGATTTAAATTTTTTTTATTGTATTTACACATGACAAGAAATCTATAAAATACACAATTTGCGAGAAAATAACAGGTAATTTAATTTTACTACACCATTTTAATACAT
Source organism: Odontocerum albicorne (assembly GCA_949825065.1). Taxonomy (NCBI): domain Eukaryota; kingdom Metazoa; phylum Arthropoda; class Insecta; order Trichoptera; family Odontoceridae; genus Odontocerum; species Odontocerum albicorne. The sequence continues at coordinate 55,577 of CATKWJ010000328.1, read as the reverse complement.
ACATTATATAATGTACTAAATATATATGCTATAAATACACACACATATGATAATGTACTAAACGGACTATTTGGTTTCTAATAAGTTATGTAAAAATTTAATAAAAAATAAGCTTAATCAGTTGAGATTTTGAATTATCTAGAATTGCCATTTTTTTTAATTAGTTTTATTATATTGACTCATATAAGGTGTTAACATACTCGTAAGTTGTGTCCGTTTTTTTTTTTTCAAATTAAAAAAAGAGCACCAAAAGTAAAATAAAATGGTAAAGGTTATACGTCATTCGAAAGAAAATTTTCTGCTCTACAAGATATTGTGTTTGCTTTTACGTTAAATATATTGTTTTATTTGATTACAAGCCTTCAAAATAGAATATCAAGTAGACAATCAATAGAATATCAAGTAGAATATCAAGTGAGCATTTTCGACACCTTCTGTTCGCGTTCAATCGGAGGATTAAAGCTGCTCGCGATATTTGCGAAGTATACGGTGAAGATGCTATGAATTAAAGGACAGCTCGTCGATGGTTTTTGCGTTTCAAAGACGTTAATTTCGACCTGAAAGACATGGAGCGTTCCGGACGACCAGTGGATTTCGACGAGGACCGCTTAAACCATATTATTCATGAAGATCCCCTTCAAACTTTTTTCATCACCACTTTTTTTTCATCAGTTTCATTTTCAAACCTCTTTTCATCACCAGTAATGGACATGCGTAGCTCGATGACGCGCGAGCAAACAAGCAGAAATTGTCGAACGTTGATTTTTGTTGTTTTCACTCAAAACATGTGGAACCCAAGCGCCGAACATCTGGACTTTTCCCATTGATTTAAGATGGCGGTATACAGTCATGTGACTACAATGCATCTGCTCAGACAATTCTACGGTGGTTTGAAGTGGATCTTCATGAATAAAATGGTTTAAGCGGTCCTCATCGAAGTCCACTGGAGGTGTCGAAGATGCTCACTTTCGTCTGCTTGACATTCCATTTTGAAGGCTTGTAATCAAATAAAATAATATATGTAACGTAAAAGCAAATACAATATCTTGTAGAGCAGAAAATTTTCTTTCAAATAACGTATAATTTTTATCATTATGTTTTACTTTTGGTGCTCATTTTTAAATTGAAAAAAAAAAAACGGACACAACTTATGTTAACACCCAATATAATTTTATAATGTCTTTAATTTGGCGACAAGAATCATTCTAGTTTGGGTGGATAACCTTTTAAAAAAATCAGATGTTTTTTTTGAAAATTCCAGCCAAAATATTTACACCTAATGTTGAAAATTCACTGTAAAATTCTATTCACTGTACCGTTTGCTTCAATTAAATGGCAACCTCAGCTAAATTTTAGAGAAATACAACTCTATAGTAGTTGTTCAGCATTGCCGGCTTGCGAGCTGCTTTTGTGTTTTGCGAGAGCGCATTCGGCACTCTGCTGAAACCTTTATCGTAAGCTAATTTGCTTACTATGCCGTGCCAAATGCTGAGCGACTTATCAAGGGGTCGTAGACCAGCGGTTATTGTGTATTTTAAGTGAAAAAATATTGAAATAATAAAATAATAATTTATAGCGCCGTTTAGAGCGCAGACTCTCTTCAAGGGCGATCTACTCTGATTTCGAGCCCACTATTATTGAGAGATTCAAAATAGAACGAACGTAATAAAAGTTGAGGATAGGGATAGGAAGGTGGTAGTTGTGGCCATCAGATGAGGAACTTATATGTATATGTTAAGAAAACATACTAGTATTTGATAAGATAATCACAGAAAACTTGCTCGGGTAAGAAAAATTATAAAAAAACCTTTGTAGATCTTCCGATATGTGATAGTAACATAAACGGTTTTAGATGAAGTATAGTGCATGCATGTAGTGTTCATATATTATCATGAATTTTGAAAAGATCCCTCAAAAAAGGTTCTATTCAAATGTTACTTAAAATTGCACACAATTTGAAATTCGGTGAAGTATATGCACTTCGAGTATATGAACAACAATAAAAAATATAACCTTGTGTGATTATGCAACTCCATTTTTTTTTTGTATACAGAAAGCCTGGCGGTTTTTTTTGCCTTGTAATAATCTTTTTCGACCAGCCGGGAAAATTTTGATGTGCCCTTTAATGAAAACCAAACTGAAACTCTTTGAAAATACCAACTTGAATCGAATCCACTACCTCGCAGTTGGCAAACAGGCGTCCCTCCAACTAGGTCAGAAGAGTATTATTACTAGACGAACTTGAAAACTAGACTGGTTAAATTTTTTTAGACACTATTAGGAATCGAGTCTAATATCTCAGGGTAGAAGGCGTTTTACATAGTAGGCCACATAAGTCACCCTGTCTGATGATAAAAAATGTAGGCATACCTGTGGTCAGATTGACGAATGTCGTGCCCGGGTTAGTAAGACGTTTCACTTCCTCGTGTTTTAAGTTCTATTCCAGATGGTACCGAAAAAAAGTTATTTAAAATTTGCTACGTAAATAAACGAATTTGTTAGTTAATAAAGTTTTCTGTCAATAAGATATATATGTTATGTTATTCTGTTCTCAATTTCATTTATATTAAATTTTAAATTATTAAGATTTTTAATTTCATTTCGCAAATGGATTTTGTTAAAAATAACTTTTAAATATTGTATATTTTTTTGTAAGGTAAAATTTTAATTCAAAATACGAGGCATATCCAGAAAGTAAGTGTACTGAAATTTTGTAGGTTACAATTTTTTTTATTTAAACAAAAAAATTACGTGGTTACCGTAGTACATATGTAAGCTATTTTTCGACATAGTCGCCATTCCTCTCAATGCAGGTGGTGAAGCGGGGTATCAACTTTTTTATGCCTTCCTCGAAGTAGTTTCCCGCCAACCCCTCCGTCCACTTCTACACCTCCTCCTTTACCTCCTCGTCGGTTGAAAACCTTTATCCACCCATATGCAGCTTCAGGGAGGTAAAGAGATAATAATCTGAAGGTGCTAGGTCAGGGGAATGCGCGGGATGGTTCAGGACATCCCATTTAAACGAGGCGAGCAGTTCCTTCGTGGCGTTGGCCGTGTGTGGTCTGGCATTGTCGTGCAGCAGGCAGACTCCCTTTGTCAGCATGCCTCTCCTCTTGTTCTGAATCAGCCTCCGCAATTTTTTTAGGGTCTCACAGTATCTTGCAGAGCAGAGTTGATGGTCTCCCCTTGAGGCATATATTCAATTAAAATTATGCCTTGACAGTCCCAAAACACGGATGCCATGATTTTCTTGGCTGAAATTGTGGTTTTGAACTTTTATGATCATCATGCACAGACGTACAACCGTTTTTAAACTCGCGACACCACTTGTACACACTCGTGCGATTCATAGCTTTATCACCATATGCAGTTTTCCTCTCATTATAAACCTCAACCGGAGTTTTTCCCTTCCAAACGAGATAACGATGACGCCGCGTATTTCGCACTTGGCGGGAGATTGGATTGACATTTTTCACGAAACGTGTTGTCGCGTCGACACTTCTCAACGTACTGACCTCGAACCGGTCTCGTTGCGGAGGGGAAGGGTCAGGCTACACGGGAGTGTAGCCAACATGTCGAAAATAAAATCCATCCGGTCGTGAGAGCCTCAGTACACTTACATTCTGGATACGCATAGTATTACAGCCTTATTATTATGGATCAAAATCATAAATAAGATGGATTCTTAAAGAGCTGCATATGCTAAAAGATAGAAACGATCGTGAGAACGAGTGAGCGTGACTCTAAAGAAGCAGCAACACGATAATGACCTCCATGGCCTAGGTGGTAAGACGCCTGTCATCCAATTTGGAGGTTGCGGGTTCAAATCTCGCTGGAACTCAGATTTTTTTATAAATGATTCCAGTCTGGTTTTCACTTAAGATCTCTTTAAAAATTTTCTGGTTGGTTGGAGGAAATTGTATTGTAATGCAATACAATACAACACAATCACAACATGAAGATGCACAAACATAAAGCACAGCGTTATATTGAAAAAATATATTTGCTTACATTGTTACTCGCGGGTTTTTACAGGTATTATAATAAAGATAGAAAAAAATAACAGTCATCACATTTTGTTTTGAACACTGTTTTTCGATTAATTCGATTTCCATTTGTGCGGATTTTTTCAAGTGCGCATTAACCGCCCAACGGTTTATAAGTTTTGTGGATACTCCAGTATTTCTTAGCTTGAAGGCTTGACTAATGGGGCTGAAGAATGTCTCCCTGTCAATAAATCGCAATGTTGCAGGGTATCATACGAATGAATGAATATAATTTGATACCTTGACTATAATAATTTTACCAAGACCTGCTCTCACAATGAACGTAGTAACAGTAAAAAATCATGCTAAGCAAGCAGGTGCCCCAGGTGCGAATCCTAGCGGGTTAACTCCCTGGTGGGGTTTTCTCTTAGGCCACTTGACATCTGAACTTATGTTTATCTGTAAATTATAATTTCTTTTGTTTTATCTCAAAGGTCAAATAACTTTTATGATACAAAATATTAAAAAATAAAAATGAGCATTGACATATAAGCAATGTTATATTAATCTAGCGTAAAGCGAACAACACAACATAGCAAACCTTTACAATTCATCCCTGCAAGAATAAAATTTAACTACACCTGTATGTAGTCAAAGTTACACGAAAATCCTTACAATTTTCATATTGACTGCCCAATCTGTACAATCTTGTAATGCAAGAGTTGAGCAAATAATTAGTTATAACAACTTGGATTATGGAACAAAATATTTTGAAGGGTGGGCCTACAAGGAACGTGGAAATGACAAGCTTAGTTAGTTGTGGACTAGTGAAATGCGAACTAATAAAATCCTAAACATGCGCAAATGCGGAGAACTTCTTAATCTAAAGGCCGCAGTCACAACTTACTTTCCTTACACTCAACTTGTTTTTTTTTCGTAATATTTTTGATCCGCCGATAAAATCTCTACTCTTTCCGATTCTGGACTATGTGGACGTATGTTACTCGGATGTTACAGAGGAACAACTGGACAAATTGCAGCATCTTCAAAATGTGTGTCTATGATTCATTTTCAACCTACGTACGTACTATCATATAACTTCATACCAGAAGGCATTGAACTGCTTGAATGTTAGAAATAGACGCCAAATTCACATACTGTCTCTATTGTATAATATCCTTAACTGTTCCGCCACCCCCTCTTATCTCGCCGAGAATTTTTAGCGTCTTTCCAATCATGGATTAGCGCTACGCTCAAACAGAGATTGTTTATTGGCCTTTTTCCAGTTCACCGCTCCTCTTTCTTTACGTCATCCTTTACTGTACATGCAATGAGACTCTAGAACCAGTTACAAACCAATATAAGACTCGCTCCGTCCTTGGCATGCTTTAAGATGTGACTGAAAAACCTCTTAATTTCTAGTCAGTAAAATAACGTGTTTCATTCCTGATTTTTCTTTTCGTTTACTCTCCACCATCCCTTCCTTTCCTTTTGATTGATAATATCTCACTTTATATGAAAAAGAATGTTTGGGTGATTGCTCGTCTTTGTGGTGTTTGTGGGCATGTGCTCACGTATATGTTTATGGATTTCATGGGGATGGATAGTCATTTGAATGATTTATGCGACCACGTAACTTGCTTCATTTACTTTTGTCTGGTTGGCTGGAAGATATTGCCGCCTGGCAATAAGCCCGCCAGATTGTATTTGCAATAAAAGTGTTAAATAAATAAAAAAATAAAAATAAAAGTGGGTTCGAATTCCAAGCTAGATTCTTTGAGGAGAGTCTGCTTTGTAAATGGCTCTACATAAGTTATTCTTTTATACTTATTATTTATATATTTTGTAACAAAAAGTCTTATTAAATAATTGTTAAAAATACTATTTTTGATTTATGCGTAAATAAATTTTAAAAATGTTTACGAGCAATGTCTGAAAGGTTTCATTTCCCCACGTATGAAGTTCGCAATAGAAAATTTAAAATATTTCTGCGCAGTATTGTCTAGAAAATGGAATTTTTTACCTCAACCGGCTTATATCGGATATAGCCGACTCCACCTGAAGAGCCGCATGGGCCAATCTGTATCAGTTTTATTCCGTATTCAAGAGATGAATTGCAATTTCAGTGGTTGAATAAAATGTAAAATCCTAATGAAAAATAATGGAAAAAAAAGTAAAATTTAAAAGGAAATGTCACCCAAATAGCATTTTACTGTTGATAATAATTTAGATACATATGTTTTGTAGTACATATGTCGCATTTTTTTCATTTTTGTTAATAAAATGAGACGCGCACTGTAATATTTTTTATGGAATTGACGATGTATTTCATAAGGTTTTAACTAACCTTATAAAAAAATGACTAACCAATGTTTTTTCATTCTCTTTGTCCTGTCTCGGAGATTATGGTGTACCGTGAATCGTCTTAGGTTATGCCACCTAAGATGTATAAGAGGTGTTTCATTCATCCCCTTTTGTGCTCGTGTGGAATGGTCACATCGTGGAGTAGTGTGTAATATATTATGTTGTTTATAGTTAAGGCATTAACATTGTGGAGGTTTAAAGACATTGTAATTTATTTTTATCAAACACTGTTTATTCTACTTTTTTGTAACGGTGTAACCCTACCGGTTTCAAGGCTTTCATCTCATCTTTAGGGGAGCACAAACAAGACTAAATGCTGTTCGAACTGGTACCGATATACACGCTTTAACGGTTGGTAGCTGAGGGGTGAGGGAGGCATGGGACGATTTCGGCCAAGAGCGGAGAGATTTTTGGGATATAACTGTTCCCCAGATGTTCGGATCGATGTACTGACTTAGAAATTTCTAGGACTTCTAATCTGTCCAATTTATTTCCGTTACTACTGATATGTAAGAATTTGGCATCATCGATAGAAAAAGTATGGTTTTCACGGTGACAATGATTAGCCAATTCAGAATAAATTAGAGGATTTGTTAAGGCGGATTTGTGTTCACGAAATCTCTTTTCAAAAAATCTTCCTGTCGTTCCTATATAGAAATTATCACAGTCAGCACATAAAAGTTTATACACACCACTGTTGCTAAGTATTCCATTTTTGCCTTCCCCATTAAATTCGTGCTCCCCTGAAGATGAAGTGAAAGCTTTGAAACCGGTAGGGTTATACCGTTACAAAAAGTGGAATAAACAGTGTTTGATAAAAATAAATTACAATGTAATATAGTCATTCCTGGTAGGGATGAAGACGATCCATCGGGTTACTTCTTAAGTTATATTAGGGATGAGAAACCTTAACATCCAACTTTGAGATAGAAATTATAATAATAATAAAATGACAATTTATACAGCGCCATTTATTGACCTGATTCAACTTACAGGCACTCTAATTCGAGATTCCAACCCACTATTATTGACCCATTAAACACATTAGAAAATAAAACAAGTTAAGTGTAAAGACAGGAAGGTGGTCGATGCGACTTTTCGATACGAAATTTCTCGTATGTTACAATAAATACATTCACTAAGATAATCATAAAAAACTTACAAAGGAAAGACGAACTAACAAAAAAATCGTCATAGATCTGTCACAACAAAAAAAAAACCTTGTAGATATGTGATTTTACGTTATTCGGTAGTCTAGTGTCATGTTTGTAGTGTTCATACACATGACGTTTAGACGACTTCCGTGGCCTAATTAGTAAGACGCCTGTCTCGCAGTCCGGAGGTTGCGGGTTCAAGTCCCGCTGAAATCCAGATTTTTTAAAAAGGATTCCAGTCTGATTTTCACTTATGGCCTCTTTAACATATTTCTGGTTGGCTGGACACATGGCAAATAGCCCGCCAGGTTGTACTGTATAAAACGAAACTGTGATATAATACAATACAATAATTAATTTTGCTTAGTCTTCCCAAAAAAAAGGGTCTCTTCAAATGCTTCCTAAAGCTGCATACAGCACCAATCGTATCTTTGATATTTTGGGGCAGACAAATTCGGTATTCGGTAGTCTAGAGTCATGTCTGTAGTGTTCATACACATGACGTTTAGACGACCTCCGTGGCCTAATTAGTAAGACGCCTGTCTCGCAGTCCGGAGGTTGCGGGTTCAAGTCCCGCTGAAATCCAGATTTTTTAAAAAGGATTCCAGTCTGATTTTCACTTATGGCCTCTTTAACATATTTCTGGTTGGCTGGACACATGGCAAATAGCCCGCCAGGTTGTACTGTATACAACGAAACTGTGATATAATACAATACAATAATTAATTTTGCTTAGCCTCCCCAAAAAAAGGGTCTCTTCAATTGCTTCCTAAAGCTGCATACAGCACCAATCAGTATCTTTGATATTTTGGGGCAGACAAAACAAATTTATAATAAAACGACAATTTGTATAGCGCTTTTTAAAGAGTAAAATCTTCTGAATGGCGCTCAACTTAGGATTGTAACTCCCCTTTATTGACATACTAAAAATATTACAAAATTAAAATTAAAAAAATTGAGTTTAAGGATAGGAAGTTTATGGTTTAAATTAAAAAAGATAACATCTCTCTTTAGTAAAATAGCATGTTTTTCCTGATTTTCTATCACCGTTCTTTCCAATATCCCTTCCGTTTCCCTACCCACTGATGGCCTTATTAAATTTGTATTTTTTTTTGTTTCGTATTTGTTTATTTTGTTTATGTTATTTTGATATTGCATTGTTTTTTGTATCTACACCAATAGGGTAAAGCCCTCACCTTTGTGAAAAAGTTGTTTTGCGTGGTTAAACAAGATTTTCTATTGGCAATTAACGCGCCATATTTAACACTACAATAACGTTTTAAATAAATAAATAGTCTCCCTATTGCAAGCATTCATTCGATTTCTTCAATTACTTTTCCATATTCACGTGTAACAACCATATATAAAAATTTGCACTTATATACTGTCACGAATAGTAAATTCAACATATCGTTGCAGTGTTTAATTTAATAATGAATTGTGTGCCTCATTGAGTTTCAAATGTTAAATCAGCCCTGAAGGAAAAAAATATCGGGAATCTAACTGCGAACATCAGGTTTCTAAGAACCTTACAAAACATTTGTCAACTGAAGCCTTTATCTGAAGACAATTGTAAATGACTTTTCTGGATAAAATATTGTTAAAACAACTAATGAAAACATTATTCAACTCGCTGATAAGGGAAAATAAATTTAAGTAATTTTTCAAAGAAAGTGATTTTTTTAAAATTAATTCATTTTATGTAAGATATTAGCGATAAGGTCAATGATTTCGGAGAATTTTTATTTTGTTGAATTTAAATCAGTGTTGCTCAGTTAAATTTATTCACGGAACCCTTTATATTCTGTAATCATAGCGTGCAGGTGTTGTGTTGGGATATAATTGGTTTAAATAAGGGCTCTAGATATTAATCAATACACAATATATTCCTTTGAAACCATGGTTTAATGCAATAAGAGTGAACAAAATGGAACTGTGTGTCATGGAATGAGTTGCCCCAGGCCTTGAAGGAGCGGGTGAATAGTTATACCTTCAGAGATGCTCTAAAGTGTTATCTTCTGGGTGGTTAATGGGTTTCTCAGTGGTTAATGGGTCTCTTGTTTGCTTTTCTTTTCTTATTTTCTTTCTTTCTTTTCTCTCTTTTCGCTGGTGGGGAATCGAGGATTGTGCATACGTGTTTGTGCGTCATTTCTTCATTAATTCTTTTAAAACTGCTTATCTATTTCAATGTATTACTGCCTAACTATTTCAATGCTGTCTCAACTATCTTACTTCCCATTTGTCATTATGTAAAATTTGGACTCCTTTGAGGCTTTTCTCTTCTTTTTTTTTTCCTCGTTCTTGCTGACAGTTAACCTGAGGTGGTATATGTGGGTTTACTTTCTATTTTGTTTTCTGCCATACGTTTTTGTTTTTTTTTTCTTTTTTATTATATTTATTCTTTAATCTAGATATGCGGGGGTGTGGGATAAAAGCCCCCTGATGCCCTTGCGGTCGGGCTCGCCCTACATTGGTGGGGTGTATCTCGGCCGTGGGAATGTTTTTGGGATGAGCCCGGACCTTTTGGTGTACTCTCTCTTGAATGTGTTTTTTTCTTTTTTTGTCATCTACTATATTTATTTTCTGTGTTTATTTTTTGTATATATTCCTGTTTCTACGTATTTAAGGGTGTGGGCTGAAAAACATCTGGTGTCCCCGTGGCTGGGTTCGCCCTATATTGGTGGGGTGTATTTTGGCCGAGGGGATGCTATTAGATGAGCCCAGACCTTTTGATAGCTTCTGCGTCTGATGTATTGTCTGCAATTTATGTGTTTTTAGAAATGTTATTCAGGTGTGATCTTGTACATACTATGTTGCTGTCAATAAACCTAATATTTATTTATTTATATTTATTTATTTATTTATGTGTCTTTTGTGGACGGGCCACTGCGTGGTGGGTAGTCGCCTTTACAGAATGAGTATTTTGAAGAATCCTGGCTGCGAGTATGGTCTGGATGATGAAACTATAGATCATGTATTTTTCAGTTGTATTTTGAGAGACATCTTTGATTTAGAAAAACCAATATCTTTACCACATTTATTGAATGTTGCATTTTTTCTTTCCTCCCGGAGCTTTCCACTTACTGCCTTGAATTTGGTGGCACAAGTCATTCTAGTTTGGGTGGATTGCCTATTATAAAAAAAAAACTACGCCATACCTCTCAAATGTTTTTAGCGTAGCACATAAATAAAATAATAAATGGGAAAGCCAACACTTTTTGTCCTCTTTCTTGAACAAGTTAATAAATATATCAGTATATCCCAAATCATTTCTACAACACTTCTGCTCCCACTAAACATCCACAATCGCATATGTCACTGAAAAATACTGTGTGTTGGGAATAAGGCTCACAATATGTACAACATGTATACAATTCCTAAAATAACAACTGCGGTGTGGAAGAAAATAGGAAGTCGAGCCTGACTGAGAATGCCAAACGTTTTTTTTAGTAAACACCCTTACTAAAGCTTCGTCAGCTTTTCCGAGTCCTCTCTCTTCAGAATTATCTGTTGGAACAGCATCCCTTGTTATACCCAGCGTTCAGACGTTATCTTCCACATTATCTTATCTTCCATATTAATCATATGCGCTTATCCACCGAAGCCGATTACTTAGGCATTTGAGCTTATCCATCGAAGTTAATGAATAAAGCATATGCGCTTACTCGCCGAAACTGATAAATTAAGCATATAAATTTATTCACTGAAGCCGATTAATAAAGCATATGCGCTGATCCACCGTGACCGATAAATTAAGCATATGCATTTATCCACCGTAGTCTATAAATTAAGAATTTATATGTATCCGCCGAAGCCGATAAATTAAGTATAGATGTTTATCCGCCGTAGTCGATAAATTAAACGTACATATTTATCCACGTAGTCGATAAATGAAGCATGTTCATTTACCCTCCAAAGTTTACAAATTAAACACATGCATTTGTCTGCCGAAACCGATAAATAAAGCATATGCGTTTCTCCGTCAAAGCCGATAAATTAAGGATATGCGGTTATCCGCAGAAACCGTTAAATTAAGCATATGCGCTCATCCGCCAAAGCCGATAAATAAGCATATTCGTTTATCCGCCGTAGTCGATAAATTAAGCAAATACATTTATCGTCTGAAACCGATAAATTAAGCATATGCGCTAGTTCTTCGAAGACGATAAACAAAGCATATGCGCTTATCTGTCAAAGGTATCGCGAACCCTTTCATCCCATTTCGTAGGTATCCAGGTCTCCGATGTATATAGCACAGCTCTTAGTAACGATTTATAAAGTGGCTTTTTATGTTCCAAGAGAGTGGACGAGACTCAAATAAGAGAATAAGGCCAACATAAAATGTATTTTATTTGCCGACATTTCTAAAGCGGGTAGAAAACATCAAGAACATAACAAATTTTTAATTTAAAATCAGAATAAATGAAAAGCGAGGAAAAGTTCAAAAGAAACACGACTTTAGATAGGCAATTTTTTTTTATTATAATAGGTAATTAACTCAAGCTAGGATGAATGGTGCCACCAAATTAGACACTTTGCAATTATAACATATGAATCAATATAATCAAACAAATTTTAAAATTTCAATTTTTATGTTTCAACTAATTAAGCTTCTTCTTCTTCTTCCCAGTGTCATGTCAGGTCCCCCCCAACGTTGAATATCACCTGAGAGTAGAAAATCACAAAAAAGATCTCCAACGCCCCTTATGCCAGTCCAATCACGTATATTGCGGAGCCAGGAGATTTGCCTCTGCCAACACCTCTTCGACCTTTTATTTTGCCTTGGATGATCAGGTGCAGTAATTTGTACTTTGCTCCTCTAAGTACATGACCCAAGTAGAACAGCTTTCGGATTTTAATATTAGTCAGCAACTCTCTATCAACTTTGGCTCTTTGAAGAATCCTTGTGTTGCTGACCATATCCGTCCAGAGTATCCGTAGCATTCTCCGTTGCATCCACATTTTGAATGCTTCCAGTCCGTACATACTACCAACTTTGAGGGTCCATGATTCTACTCCATGCAATAGCATTTGACTAACTGTTGTCGAAGTTTCAAGTTTAGATTATATCGCATATTATATAACTATAATTAAACTTATTTTTTTTAAATAAATGGAAAAGTTCCATGAAGAAAGAAGAAACGCAATATTCATTTTACGCGGTAAAGATAAGACTTTAGTAAATCAAATCAGCCTTGTAAAACACAACCGAAAAATACATGGTCTATAGTTTCTTCATCCAGACCACATTCGCAGCTGGAATTCTTCATAATACACATTATGTAAAGGTGACTAGCCACCACGCAGTGGCCCGTCCACAAACGACACATGATATTTATTAATTTATAAAACAAACGAGAAACATGAAACGTAGAAGGGCATGTACATCATGATGTTTGGATTTAGCAAATTCAAATACCATTCTGTCAAGCACAATGCAAACACAATGTTGATTTACGGACGTCTCTATATCCAATTCTAGTACTCTTCCAGTTTTGATAGCCAATAGAACAGCTGTTGGTAACAGTTGATTAATGAATTCAAGTGTGTCCGATAATAACATATATTGTAATTCAATATAAGATAAAAATTATCAGTTAGTAAACGGGAACATCATTGAATTCTTGAGATTTAAGTCACAAAATTCTACGATGCTGGAATTATATTTAAATAAAATATAATTCCAGCGTACAACAGGTCATTACATTTAAATAAAATCAAAGGTATTGGTTATACGAGTAGAAAGCGATGTGATAAAAAGTTTTTACGTTTATCTAAAAGAAACTGGAGCAGGTTGATGAGTTTTTTTATCTGGTCAGTATGTTTGCATGTCATGGTTAAGTTGAAAGGAACATTGACAGAAAAGTAAGGAATAAGGTAAACGGATCCTTTAATATAATGTATAACTACCAGGCTATATCAAAAGTAACTATCCTATCCATAATAGTGAGTAGGTGCCCACCTGAAGCAGCTTTATACTTCTTTTGATAAAGTGCGATTGTTGTATTCATTGCTTCGTTTACTTTGTTCCCTGTCGCTACCCTTTTTTCGGTGTCCTTTCCAACTCACCCATCACATGTTACAGCTCAGATAACAGCACTGATCAATCTGCTCCAGGTTATCTGAGTTAATTCATACATCTCGCACACTTTTTATCAGACTTCTCTTCATATCCATAACCTTTAATTTCACTAAATTTATTTTCAATTCTTGAACTGGATATCTATGGGGATAGTCATAAACAAATATTAAATGGTAATTTATTTTCAATTCTTGAACTGGGTATCTATGGGGATAGTCATAAACAAATATTAAATGGTAATTTAAAAATCTTTGTATACATGTATATACCACACCTAAAAATACCACGAAGAGTGTCAAACTTTTCTATAACGACATAGTGCCTTCACCTTCTTAACATTAATTCATCTTCTTCTCTCATTCTAGTAACTCATTCTGATTGTCTTACACCTTAGTTTATCTTTACTTCTTTCAAATTTGAATTTTTTTGGTCCAACCATACTCTTGTTTCGGCCATCCTATACCACGACTCCCACTCAAGATTGAATTATATTTTTTTAATCAGTTTCTGGTCACCCATCGTTACAACATGTCCAAACCACTTCAATTTAATCTTTTAACCTTGTTTAATACAACAGTATTTATCTCACATCTTAAAAGTTGTTACAAAAACCAGAGATTGAGTACTCCTGGGAGTAAATACAAGCTAATTTGATTCTATTGTGATGTAACTGTGCAGACATTGTGAGTAGCAAGGCATGCTTTCCTGCCATAAACTGTCGATTTGATTATTGATTGTGAAATTCAATGGGTTGGTCAAGGAAGATGATTGACGAGTCTCTGGGATATCTATCACAAATAGACTGAGGCTAAATCAAACACAAACTATAGACAACATACTATTCATAAAACCATTATTAATGTAGAGCGTCTCATATCAACTAAAACATTTCTGATTGATTTTTCATGCACAGTATTCCATATATTACTTTATTTAAAAGGAGTAAAACGTAGACGTTGAAAAATATTGAAATGACCTGTAAACTTTGTAGAAATGCGTGCACTGAGAATAATACATGTGACAATGTACGACAGAATATGGAACGAAGGGATGAAAGTGAACTTAAAGCTGATGTATTAAGTATAAGAAGAACATTCTAAAATGGTCTGAACAGTAGAACGAATAAATACAGAAAGACTAACAAAACAGGGATAAAGTGCAATTGTGAGTTGAAGGCATGGTAGAGAAAGACTAAGGAAAGGTTGGTTGGATCAAGTGAATGATGTTTTGAATAAAGGAATCGTAGAAAATCAGAAACATCGTAGGAGTCGTATGATAATTTGTATAGATTTAGAAGAAGCGAAGGAAGTGTGTGGATATAGGAAAATGTGGAGCTCTGTCCTTTCTACTGACCCCAATAAGGAAAACGGCGTGATTGTTTGTATGTGTAAGTTTTAGAAGATATCTACGCACCTGTTTATTGATATCTCTCTCTGTGGTTGCAGTCCTAAGACTGGTTTGCAGCAATTTCAACTCTTCTCCTCCATTCCTCCCTGTCCTGTGCGGCTCTTTTTAAATCTGTATATGTTGAGCAGCGCACGTCCACCAACAGGTCCTCCAGGTACTCTCGGCGTGGGCGTCCCCTAGAGTTTGTCCCCTCGGTCATACCCTCCATTATGGCATGCAAAAGGACCTCTTGTCGTATTATATGACCGATCCATCTTGCACGCCTTTCGGACAAGATCCTGAGCAGGTGCCTTCCTCCTTCGATTCGTTGGAGAACCTCTTCATTCGTGATGTGGTCTCTCCAGGAAATTCCTAATAGTCTTCTATAGGACCACATCTCAAAAGCCTCTAGTCTCCGTCTATCTCTTTCGGATAGGCACCATGTCTCGCAGCCGTACATCAAGATACTCCATACATAGGTCTTGATGAGGAGTATTCTCAGTTTTAGGTCTATATTATTTGATTCTATTATTTTCGACCTTTTATTAAATGCAAGTCTGGCCTGATGTATACGGCTGTCGACCTCGCTCTTAGATTTTGCTCCCGAGGTAGACAAACTCTTTGGTGTTCTTTAGTGGTTTACCCGACATCACTATTCTCATCTGGTGTTGCGCTCGGCCTACAGTCAGCAGCTTTGTTTTGTCTTTATTTATCTTCATACTGTAGTTATTTTGAAGAATGCTTTCTATAGTTGTTAAGGCCTCTTGTAGTTCCTCTTCACTTTCAGCAACCATAGCAATATCGTCAGCGAACCTTATCATATCCACCTTTTGCCCGTGTATCTTTACACCTTCTCTGTGACTCATTCTCTCTCTCAAGTCGTCAATCGCGCTCTGTATATAGGCGTTAAAAAGAACAGGTGACAGAGAGCATCCCTGCCTTACCCCTTGTCTTATATTGGCTTCCTTTGTGTCCTCGTCACATCTGATTATAGCGGCCTCATTCTTGTATAGCGCCTGGATTATACGTCTATCTCTGTATTTGATGTCAATGCTCTTCAAAATCTCGAAAAGTCTTTTCCATTCTACTTTGTCAAAAGCTTTCTCCAGGTTTTGGTTTCTTTTTATTCTATTTTCTAGTAGTATTCGTAGAGACAGTATTGCTTCTCTGGTTCCCACACCTCTTCTGAAGCCATACTGGTCTCTGGAAAGGATGTTCTCTACTTTTGGTTCAATTCTCTTTAGAATGATATTAGTCAGTATTTTTGAGGCATGGGATATTAGGCTAAGAGTTCTGTGTTGCTCACATTTTGTCGTACCTGCCTTCTTTGGTAATGTGACAATTAGGCATTTCTCGAAGTCCTCTGGTATCTTTCCGGTCTTATATATTGTCTGTATCATTTTAAACAGGGCATCTGTGATTCCTTTTCCTGCTGCCTTAATTAGTTCGGCCGGAACGTCATCGATTCCGGGTGCTTTCCCGTTTTTGAGGTTTTTCAGTGCGAGGTCGAACTCTTCTCTAATGATTGGGTCTCCCAGATCATCCGCGTCTACCTCATTTTCTCTTTCTATCTAAGATTATTGATATAGAAATTGCTAAACTCCTACACACATAAGCCTGCATTTCCAATACATCTTTATGTAAATACGTACTATCATGCCGTTTCCTTGGCGAAGTAGGCAGACATTAGAGAGCACCAGACTGTCTTATCGGGATAGATATCTTCGGCCTCGGCTACATCCATACACCTTTTACAGCTGTTCTAACTTAACGACTCATTTCAAAATATAGTCACCTGGTAAAATCATACTTTCATTGGACTACCTCTTATACCCCTTCCACGCACATTTGCACTGTTTATTTGTTTTATTAGTCTTTCTTCATTATTTTTTTCTACATGTCCAAACTATTTCAGCGTGCTCTTTTCAGTATACTTAAAAAAAATTGTTTTTAGTTTAAATATTGTACATCTACGAGTATAATAACTTTTTTTATTTCACATATCTTTATTAGAACGCGCATTTACTCTTTTCCATTACTTATGATGTCCACATTTCACTGCTATATTTGTTGTTAATTTTTTTTTTAATGTTTCATTCTATATACATCCACAAACTATCTTCTTTATTCTACGTACTATATCAACCCTAAGTTTATATTCATCCCTAATCCCTTCATTCAGTATTTTGTCATGCATTACCAACCCTTTATATCGTTTTCAGTGCACCTAACATATTTCTACCGCTTATTTTTCAGCTTCTTTCAGTTGTTTTTTTCACTTAAATGTTTAACTCTGTAGATCAAAGTTGATACTAAAATACTATTTTAACTTATAAGAATAAGTTTTTGAAAGATATTACATACTTTATAAGATATTACATACTTTATAAGATATTCCATACTTTATAAGATATAACATACTTTATAAGATATTAAATACTTTATAAGATATTACATACTTTATAATAAAGGTGCACTAGGAGTAATCAATCTTTCATCCTATGACGTTTTAAAAAACGATGTAAAATGTGATGCAGGAAAAAATGTACTTGTCTTTATTAAATTTTTTGCTAGCTGTTATATTGTTTTCTTAAATCTTACTCTAGGCAATTAGCAACTGCTGAAATGCGCATGCTAAGATGATCAGCTGGTGTGTCCCTAAGAGACAAAATAAAAAAACTCACGTATTCGTGGAAGCCAAGGTGTTACAGACATCAACAGTAAGATGGAGGAGAGGCGATTGAGATGGTATGGGCACGTTGGACGCAGAGCACCCGATCACATTGTGAACCAGGCAATCGCCATGGATCTTCCTCGAATAACAACCAGAGGAAGACC
The DNA here is from genome assembly GCA_949825065.1 of Odontocerum albicorne. Lineage (NCBI taxonomy): Eukaryota > Metazoa > Arthropoda > Insecta > Trichoptera > Odontoceridae > Odontocerum > Odontocerum albicorne. Next base: position 37,767 of record CATKWJ010000328.1, on the reverse strand, counting down.
AAAGAATTCATGGGTGGTGCAAAAAGATAACCTGATTTTGCAGAGGCACGGCCTGGAGGACGTAGTCCGGGACAGAAGAGCATACAACCTGAGGAGGAGGAGAGCTGACCCCAACAGTCTTCGCCGACAGTGAGTTGGGATGGAGCCAGGGAGAAGAAGTTATATTTTTCTCTGTGCTTGAAACCATATAATAGAAAAATATTTGATAAATTGGCTCAAATATAACTTGAAGTTTGTATACTTAAAAAAAAAACAAAATGAACTATTGTTCCTTTAAGAAAACAAACTGAAACTCTAAAGATCAATGATGCTGAAAGCTGAATCCAGCAATATTTTCAAGGAAGTATGAAAGAATTTACAGGGAATGCATTTTTGTATTATTTTTTGAAAGGACAATGGAAACAGCGGCTAGCAGGTAGGGATTCCTTTCATTTGTGGGTCAACGGACTGGCAAGACCGTCTGTTCGACCGACAGAGTTTCATATCTCAGCCTTCTGTTAAGAAGTGCGATAGTGTGAGTGATTTAATTTTTTTGAAGAAAATATCGATGTATTATTAAAAATAATTATTAATGGTCAATTTATTTAGTGTCGTTTAGAGAGTAGCCTCTCTCAAGGGCGATTCCGAAATCGAACTCGCTAATATTGTCATATTAAAAAGACTGCATAAAATATAATAATTATGGTCTAAGGATAGAAAAGTGGGCATTAGGTTGGGTACTTTCCCGCATCTGCATTTGTTTAGAAATATTATACATATTTGGTATTCAAGCCCCATAAAATTTACCGAGGAAAGAGGACGAATAATGAAACTTTGGTAGATCTTCCGATATGTGATAGTAACACATTCGGCTTAAGGTGGAGTGTAGTGTATGTATGTAATATTAATATACTAGTTGAATCATAATACCTAAAAATTTAAGGGGGTATTCTCATTTGGATTTTTTTTATAATCCTTTTTGAATAATTTCTAGTAAAAAAATTCAAGAAATCTTGAAAATTATGAGGGTTTATAGTCGAGCGCCCCGGTCGAAAAATTATCTGGGCTTCGCAGCTTTCGGGTCGTCTGTTGTTATCGCAGCAGCCTTATTTTCCAAAAATTCTCTTTCAATAGGATTTCTTGGAATGATTAATTAGAATTGATATTTAGTTTGTAAGGATTTTCAAACAAGTTTATATGGCCCTGTAATTGCTGATTAACAGTAAGTCGAAAATATTTACTTTAATTCGTGTAAAAATCGCACTTGAAACTTTAAACGCGTTTCCTGAAAAATCACTTTTTTTAACTACGAGTATTACTCATAATAACTCTAAAATTAATCAACCAATTTTAATGAATAAGTACTTATTCTCTTTATTATACCTTTCTCTATAACCGGTACTATAATTATTTCAATCGATTTATTTTTTCGATTTTTTTCACTCCTCTAAAGATAAAAATTAATTTTTAATTTCAAATGGCCGCGTTTTTTTTTATTTATTATTATGTTTTAATTATTCTAGTACCGGCTATAGCCACATGATTTCTGAGTAAAACAGATTTTTTTTTTAATTTTTAGACTCGTACAGCCACAATTATGGGCACAATAGACCCCCTCTATGTACGGGCCGCCTTACTTCCGACTTAATAACAACAAAATCTTTTTTTTTTATCACGAAATTTTATGAAAATGTTCTTAAAATATAAATAAATATGTATAAAAAAAAACAACAGTTTAAAAAATTATTCGTTCACTGAAAAAAAACAGTGCCAAACAGCGCTCTGAATCATCGATGCGTTGTTTCTGTTCCAGTGTGAGCAAACGCGGCACCCATTTCGAAAAAAACTTTTTCATGACCAAATAAATGTTCATGCAAAAAAGTGTAAACACTACCAAATGATATCTTCAGGATGTCAGCTATCTCGCGCATTTTTACTTTGCGATTTTCCATAACGATTTTGAGGGTTTTTTTATGTTTTCTGGTATAACAGCCTCATTTGGACGACCAGAGCGTGCAGCATCATTTGTGTCTGTACGACCGCGTTTGAAATCAGCATATCCCGACAAATGGTTGTTTTTGACGGAGCAGAGCCCGGATAACACTCTTCAAGCCATCGCTGAGTTTGAACGGTATTTTTTCCCATTAAAAAGCAATGTTCTATCAACACACGAAATTCGTTTTTTTCCATTGTTTTGAAAATAGCAAAAGTAGCGTCACTAAAACCACTAAAACTCAATGACACAATGTCGGAATGCTATGAAAGTTTGACACGTAACTTCTAAAGGTTGGTACTAACTGAGAATGGTATGGATTTGTTATTAGAAGCGCCATCTGTTGGTTAGTCTCGGGAATCGTTGATTGATACGTTATGTATATCAAGAGTATTTTAGAAGTTTTTTTTGGTCTAACGCCAATAGTGACAGTTAATTTCATGAGTTTACTATAGTCAAGTGCTTTGATTATCTACTTAAACATTTCAGGTCGTATTTTTTACACCTTGGGGGGGACAGGTGTTATAAAGCAATGTTTTTTTTAAGCACTCACTTTTTCATAGAACTGGTTTAAAATTTAGTACAAGGACGAAAAATTGTGAAAAAAGTTTAGAAGCATTTGTAAAAAAGATTTACGAACTCTCGACAAGTAAGAAAATGCTGTACAATACGAATATTTGGTACATTCTGCAATGCGTAGGTTTTACCTCTCTCCTGGAGTTCTTTTTTTTCCCATTGCCCAAGTTCTTTTATAACCTTTATAAATTAACAAAAAAGTCTTAAACTTAAATTGATGGGGGGGATTCAAGTTGGTAACGGGATTATTACAGGTAAATTTCTTCAGGAACTCTCAAACAGTTTTTTTTTGTAATTCAAGGAATATTTTTATGAAAAGAGAAAAACAAACTATATTTTATGATAAGAAAAATAAAGGAAGTAAAGAAACCAAACGAGTGAGTGCGGCGGAAATACGTGTACTGAGAAAATATTGTGTTAGAAGATTGAGGTTTTACCAACTAGACCACGGAAGGTTTGGTATTTTTTCCGTATGTGCTAGTATGATCAACACGTACGACGACGGACCATGAGCTGCAATACTGTTTACCCAATGACCAAAGTAGATTTGTGAAAAAAAATTACACCAATTAATAAATTAATAAATGTTATAGTAATTAAATAAATAATAAATAAATAAATATAGGTTTATTGATAGCAAAATAGTATGTACATAATTTATTTAAATACACTTCAAAAACACATAAATTGCAGAAAATATATTTAAGACAGAAGCTATCAAAAGGTCTGGGATCATCTAATAACATCCCCTCGGCCAAGATACACCCCACCAATATAAGGCGAGCCCAGCCACGAGGACACCGGATGTTTTTCAGACCATACCCTTGCACATGTAAAATAAGAAGAAAAAAAACAGAAAATAAATAGATGGCAGAAAAAAAAACAAATTCACAAATACCACCTCAGATAAATTCAAACAAACAAATAAAGGTTCATTGACAGCAACACAATGATGGAAGAGTAATGAGAGATATTGAAAGGCATGTAGCAATAGGTCACAAATACAAGAGGCACTAAAGCAAATATACTCGAATCGGGCGGACTTTAAATCTGCTGTAATAATAGTTCACAACAGTATTTTAGAATCAAATTTAATGCATGGGAGAGAGACGTTGACGTGAAGATATGCTTAAAGAAACCGAACACTGTAAAATATCGACGCTGTAAAGAGTACATGGTATGACAGTGTATGTAAGGTGAGCCCAGCCACGGGGATACCAGATGTTTTTCAACCCATACTCTTGTACATGTAAAATAAGAAGAAAAAAAAACAGAAAATAAATAGATGGCAGAAAAAAAAACAAATCCATAAATACCACCTTAGATAAATTCAAAGAAAGGTTCCCTGACAGCAACACAATGTGTACATAACATATATATGATATAATAAACTCATTCCGAGTGTCGCATATACATCTCAAAACAAACTGCAGAAAACACATTTAAGATAGAAGACGTTAAAAGGTCCGGGTTCATCCCACAAACATTCCCCCGGCCGAGGTAAGTATAATTTTTATAGATGAAAGATCTGTTTTTATTTTTTATTTATAATAATATTATTTCATTAGAATATACTTTAAGTAACGTGAAATATGTCCAAGATGTTAAACTTGTATCCTTTTTGGAAAACAATTGCAACGCTGTGAAGTAGAACACACGACTTCTAGGTCGGAAGACAGGAGTCTTACCAACTAAGCTACGGTGATCATTATAGAGAACTCGTATTTTTTTAAATTTCAAAAGAGTAAGAGCTTAAATATATACTCGTACGTATACGAATATTAATTTATAAAGGTAATATTTTATTAATATTCCGTAGCTAAATTGACACCTTCACAGCCTTTCTGTTGTCCAAGACCTGACACTTTAAGTAAAAACCACTCTAGAACTGTTTTCAATAAAATTGGTTATATTCCCATCAAATTTTTAATCTTTAAGGAAGAGACCTTCTCCCTAGTCCCTAGTATACATGGAAAGACTCTTGTCTTTCGACCCAAGGGTAGCGGGTTCGACTCCCATTGTTGCTAGATTATTTTTAAAAAGGATTACATACATTTTTCACTTCAGGTCTTTCTAGCATATGTCTGCTTGGTAGGAATAGATTGTCACGTGATAAAAAGTCTGTCAGATTATGCTGGATACAACATAAAAGTAATACAAAACAATTTTAAAACCCGTTTTACATGATCCTTCTTCTTCGTCTTCTGCTCAATACTTAGCGTCGTGGCACTCTATGTGTTGAACTTAGTATACCATTTGTCTCCATCCCTCTCGATTCTGGACCATGTTGAATGCGGCGCTTAACCTTTCCTTCCCGGTGTTGGGTATCTTCTACACGTTGCTTCTAATTACCATCAATATCTCTATAAATATAATAAATACAAGGTTAAGATTCAAGGTATTCCTCCATAATATATTTACGCATTGATTTAAAAAATAATATTATATTAATAATAATCAGAATTTATCGACTACATTGTGGGTATTTTGTGAAGATATCGGAAACAAATTCGCATTTAAACGCTGTGAGTGCCTCGACCTTGTGTCTTGACGATAGGTGAATAGTATGCGGAAAGCGCGACACTTTATTCGCATCTCACTCTTGCATACTCCACTGAATTGCGAGGAGCTGAATTGTCTCAACGTCGCAAGCATAAGCGTAAGCGCCGGGGTATGCGACTGACGTTCCGCGTCACAGTAGCTTCTAGGCTAGCAAATAGGTTAGACGTACGCCCGTTCCGTGAGCGTTGCCAGATGGTTTTTAAATGTTTTCAGCAAATAAATCTCAATTATTATAATTTTTAACTTCAATTATAATTCATTAAGGGGATTATCTATGAATGTTCTTATTTTTTCGATTTAAAATCGCTAATTTTTGATCGCGTACTCACTACCCAACACCGGAGCACTCGTTTCCAATTTATCACCGTAAAGGAAGGGTTAAAGAGGATCATGTTAACTCGATTTGATTTGATTCATCCATCTTTTAGAACACCCTCCTATGACACATGTTCACTCAACTGTGCCCGTGATCACCAGCCACTCAAAATTTTTTCTTTCTGGAAACATGCCCTAAGTATGTTAAAATCCTTTTCCTATATGTTTTCCAAAGACATTCAGCAATTAATTATTTTGGGAAGAAAAATACATTGTTCATTTATTTATTTCAACGGTCAAATTACATTTTTTTTCATAAAGCTTAAAAAAATAACATATATGATTTAACATTGGCATGTATGCAGTGTTATGCAATAGAAAACAACAGTACAATTCGAGGGAAATAACAACAATCAATAAAATTTAATCAATTTATCCCGGCAAAAATCACTTCTTCACGATATACCTCTAAATAGTCAAATTCATATGAAAATACACACAATTTCCATATTGATTTACCAATCTGTGCGTCTTGTTATGCAAGAGTTGTATAAATAATTAGTTGCAATCCCTTCACTATGGAAAAAAACATTTTACCGAGCAGGCCTACAAGGAACAGCGTAAGATGAGTTGATTCCGGACTATTGAAATACGAGCTGACAATCTTAAACAATTTTTGATGTGATATATCTTTCTTATATCTGCGCCTTGTGGTTCATAGAATACTCAGCATTGGGTGCTATATTCAATTTTTTTTTTTTTTTTAAATAGTCAGTGGCCATGGTCTAACGGTTAGTATACATGGCAAAACAGTATTTTGGAAGAATGAAGAGCACACAAAAGATACAGCTGGCGGTGTAACAAAGAAGTTTTTCCCACTATATAGCAGGTGTTGCAGTATTCAAGATTTATACTTAAATTCATGGAGTAACGCAGATTTTGTCAGTTCACGGAGCCATGGGTACGTGAAGTGCTTTGACCTGGAGGATTTCTATCCATGTGACGGATCAACGAAGAAAATAGTAGAGGATATCTTGTTTCATGTCCTTCAACAATGGTAAACAGATCTGGTTGTAGGAATGCTGCACCGGGAGGAGATTGATCTTTATATACTGAGGTCAGAATTGTTGTAGAAGTAGATGGTGGGTGCAGCGCAGGGCTTCATATAATAAGTTGTTTAGGGTTTAAAACACATGAATATGAAATACAGCATAGATACACAAGTAACACAGCAGGGAACAAACAGTAAACACCATTACAGATGTGGTTTAATGCAAAAGGGATAAAAACCATATCGGAAGGCCAGAGTGCCGGCCATCTCGACTGAGTTTACTGCGATTCCTCAGTCGTAAGGTGAATACCGGGGTGGGACTAATAAAAGTCGTGCGCAGACGCCTTCCCATCTATCCCACACGCTCACCATAAACAACAACACAAAGGACACAAACACTGTATACAGGGAACATTATAAAGTAATAAATCTGTAGCGATGGATATAATGTTTGAACTAAAAACTTTGTGCTCGATAAACAAGGTCGCTCAATTAACAACTCACAATATAGCATTGAGCATTCACGCTAAGCAAGCGGGCGCTCCAGGTTCGATTCCTGGCGTATTCACTTCCTGACCGGATTTATTTTTGGACTTTTTACATAAAACTTTATGTTTTACTGTTTGGTATATGTTGCTAAGCGTGGTAGAGGAAAACCAAGGAGAGAATGGTCGAATTAGGTGAATGATATTTCGAAAGAAGGAAATGTAAGAAATTAGAGAAATCGCAGGATATAGAAGAGGTAAAAGGCGTGTGTTGCGATAGGAAATTCTGGTACTCTCTCCTTTACATATTATAACGCAGTCCACATACTATAACGCAGTCTTCCTGTCTACCCAGACAGGAAGACTGCGTTATAGTATATGTGTGTGGTATATGCTTAGTCGCGCTACATAAAAATTTCCCAAATGAAAGGCAGCAGTGGATTAAACCTGCCGATGGTCTTGAAACTTGGATCTGCTTGTTTTGGTCTGTTGAGAATGTGTCCTTTCTTAAGTGCAACAGTTTGTTCATAATAAATCAATATATACAGAGGTGTTGTCTATCCGCAGGATGGTTGACAATCGTACTCAATCACGAGGGATTGCCTATGTATCTGCGTTTTAAAAGTTTATATTTTTGATAGTCACATTAATAAATTTTGATAGTCACATTAATTATTTGGCTGGTATTTTCTAAAATAAAAGGCGTGTAGCGATAGGAGACAAAGTTAATGAGGCACTTAACCATATATCAAATACGGTTGGATACGGAGTCAAACTTTTAAAATTTCTGGAGTAGAAATCGTTTTTTTTACCGACTCCACACCACTGGTTTTGAAGATTCCGCGAACCAAATGTTAGGCACGTCTTTTATTATTGAAGCCTGAGGGAATATATTATTTTTAAATCTGCATCTCAAATCCCAAGTCCTCGCCAGTGGTGGCCTAACTTTTTAAAACTTTACTTTAAATCCGAGGCATCAAAATCAAATTAAACCAGACTACGAAGGTAAAAACACCCAAGCCTAAGGTTCTCAAACTTTTTTAGCCCTTTAATTTATTAACATACATATTATCACGCTATGTCTCTTGAGAGGAAGACAGAGAGAACAGATCTTCAAGCATTTCTATCTTAGTATACAACTTTCGCATCCTCCACATTCACGCATTTCGTCATGCACAATCTTCAATTATTTCTACTTCTCACTTTGCCTTCTTTCAAAATCTGGTCGATTTGGTCCAGTCTCATTTTCTGCGATCTTCATCTTCCACGCACATATTACACTTCTGACCGTATACTTGTTTAGTCATGCTTTCATCATTCATTCTCTCCGCGTGTTCAAACCATCTTAAAGCTTCCTACACTGCATACCACGGTCTCCCAGGGAAGACTGTTCAGCGATTGGATAGGACGTAGGAAAATAGTGAGATTGAAACTTGGATGAATAATGTGATGGTGTGCAGTCGCATCCTGAGACTATTTGGAGGAAACAAGCTGTTGAGAGTCAAGTGGAGATATTTCTTTCAGGCACCCAAGATCCGTCCATACGTGGTTTCTGAGAATAATGCTAATAACATTTTAAGTTAAATATGTTAGTGGACTTCAAATGTGAAGAAAGTGGAGATTAAGTATTTGTGGAAACAGTAATTAAGTATGTCATTATTACACAATTCCGAAGTCCATTTATTTATTTTTATTACATAAGGTAATTATTGAAAGTTAATTTAGATTTTTGACTATTTCTAATGCTGTGCACAATAGTATAGTTGAAATCTATTTCTTGATTGATCAACAACGTTTCATTGTATTTATTTTCTTATTGCAACAGTCATACTATTATTGCCTAATATTTCTAATGCTGTGCACAATATTATAGTAAAAATTTATTTCTCGATTGATCAATAACATTTTGTGGTATTTATTTTGTTATTGCAACAGTCATACTATTATTGTGTAATATTTCTAATTCTGTGCACAATATTATAGTTAAAATCTATTTCTTGATTGATCAGCAACATTTTATTGTATTTATTTTGTTATTGCAACAGTCGTACTATCATTGCGTAATATTTAAATCATTAATTATCTTAAGGCTGATGGGCTATGTAAAATGAATAAAATAACGTTGAGATAGTGAATGATATTCTGAAAAAAAGAACAGCAGAATTTCAGAAAAATCGAAGAGGTTGTAAATAGAGATGTATGGATGTGTAGGAGGCTAAGGATGTGTGTCGAGTTAAGAAATTATGGCGCTCTGTCCTTTCTGCCTACCCCGACAGGGAAAAGGTGTGATAGTACGTATGTATGTATTGATGATCTTTATTTTTGTTTTACGCTAGTTTTCTCGACTAAAGTTTCAATTGGATAGAAGTTTTTCTGCCTCAAAGTGTTAGATATACTAGTACAGGCATGGTAGACGTGTGCAGCTTAAGGAATCACTTGAAATTTTGAAACTTATTTCCATGAAAGTTTCAACGTCACACAGAACAAGTAAAAAGTTAATTTTTCACCTGAAAATTTAATAAATTTGATCCAATATTCCACTTTTCTGTAAGATGTGAAAAACATTAAACTCTTAAATTTCCACTTTTCTGTAAGATGTGAAAAACATGAATAAATAAATAATAGGTTTATTGATAGCAACATAGTATGTACAGATTATATTTAAATAACACTTCTAAAACACATAAATTGCAGATAATACATTAAATACAGAAGCTATCAAAAGGTCTGGGCTCATCTAATAACACCCCCTCGGCCAAGATACACCCCACCAATATAGGGCAAACCCAGCCACGGGGACACCAGATGTTTTTCAGCCCACACCCTTGAACACGTAGAACAAGAATATAAAAAAAACACAGAAAATAAATAGATGACAAAAAAATACATTAAAGAGAGAAGACACTAAAAGGTCCGGGCTCATCCCACAAACATTCCCCCGGTCGAGATACACCCCACCAATGTAGGGCGAACCCGACCGCAAGGGAATCAGGGGGATTCCATCCCCCACCCCGGCATATCTAGATTAAAGAATAAATAGAAAAAAAAGAAAAAAAACGTATGGCAGAAAACCAAATAAAAAGTAAACACACATATACCACTTCAGGTTAACTGTCAGCAAGAACGAGAAAAAAAAGAAAAGCCTCAAAGGAGTCCAAATTTTACATAATGACAAATGGGAAGTGAAATAGTTGAGATAACATTGAAATAGTTAGGCAGTAATACATTGAAATAGATAAGCAGTTTTAAAAGAATGAATGAGGAAATAACGCACAAACACATATGCACAATTCTCGATTCACCACCAGCGAAAAGAAAGAAAATAAGAAAAGAAAAGCAAACAAGAGACCCATTAACCACTGAGAAACCCATTAACTACCCAGAAGATAACACTTTAGAGCATTTCTCAAGGTATAACTATTCACCCGCTCCTTCAAGGCCTGGGGCAACTCATTCCACCATTTGCTGGCTGAGTATGAGAGGGATCCCCTGAACAGTATTAGATTATGGTTTGGGATAAGTAAAAGAGTCTCTCTGCTTCCAGTTTCGTAGCCGTGAAAGTTTCTAGCCCAATAAAGTTTTTCGAAGAGATAAAGTGGAATTTTTGTACTGGTAATTTTATGCATGAGTATGCTGAAGTGAAGAAACCGTCTTTGTTTCATGTCAATAATGTTAAAAGCTCTCAAAAAAGGGGTGATGTGTCCTCTGGGGGGAATGTTGAAACAATACCTACAGCAAGCATTTTGTAATCTTTGCAATTTATATTCAGTTCTCCTTAGAACACGGTCCATTGATGCAATCACCATACTCGACTATTGGGATAATGAGCGCGTCGATTATTCTACGTCTAGCCTCAATGGACCGGTTTTGACGGATGCGATAAATATTTTTAAGCCGCGAAAAAGCCCATTGTAATTTATTTCTTAAATTTCCACTTTTCTATTATATAAGATGTGAAAAACATTAAACTCTTAAATTTCCACTTTTCTGTAAGATGTGAAAAACATTAAACTCTTAATTTTTTTGTGATTTTTAACGAGCAAGTCTGCTAAACCAAAGTGAAGTTTAATTTAATTGAAAAAAAATTCTGTTAGTTTACCCACGACTAAAATTGCTAGTCCTATCAAAGCCTAGTGTTTAGTTCTTTGCATTACGTTTCTATTATATACTGTACAGCCTAGAGTGCAAAATATTACACACAATAATGTTACTTTACAATGTGGAAATCGAGAAAAAAAGTTTTGGAAGCAGTAGGTATCTATCTTGCTTTCCAAGAGTTTTTTTTATTTTATTTTATCAATTCGGTAAAAAATGTTTTATGAATTAAGTTTAAGATTCACAAAGCCTTTGCAGATAATTACTTTGCTTACACTTTGATACGTTTTTTTTTTTAAATTACCTTTTCAAGACGAATTGTAACTAAGCAAGTCGCTCAAGTGATTCCGTGTTAGAGGGTTACGCGAATGGGGAAGTTTTCATGTAAGATCATCCCTTAAGTTGCTGGAGGTTTAATTACTTTTCCAGAAATGGGAAAAAATGTTCAAAGAAAACTTTCCCTTTCCGTTTCTTCTAAGTCGTTTGGATTATTTTTAATATGGGCTCAAAATTAAAGTAGAGATGACACAAATTATCAAACGTTTAGGTTATCCTGAAAGTGATTTCGTATTTTTACGTCAAATTCAACCGATAAATGGCATCAAATATTCGAGAACAATCGTTTTTGATAATTTGTGTATCTCAGTAATTCCTTGTGTTGTAAAACGTTTGTTATTCTTGATCAAAACCTTAATTTGGTTGTTAACAGTTGTAATCGGCATTCCAGAACGGACACTATCTTCGAGTGTCGTATCACAATAAGATAAAAATTAATCCACATCCACACACAATCATTTACTGCATCATCGCCATATACTGTACTTTTTTAATGTGCAGTATTCTTCACTTATACTCGTAAAAAACCATCAAGCGTCGATAAAACAATAAATTTTATACCATCTTCAAAAAGACGCCTAAAAACTACCATACAATTTGGGTTGACATTAGCTGAAAATGAGCTTAAATCTTAGCTTTTATAATAATAAACATTCAGCACGTTTGAAACGAAGGTAACAACGAAAATTTGGTATAGATCGTCCAGCATAAAGATTCATTTTGCAATAGTGTGAGTAACAGTGCGTTTACAAAAAATTGTCACTTAATTTTTTTAATGAAGTGAAAAAGCAAAAAAATATAAAAATAATATTTTATTATATTCAAACATTGAAATGAACACACATGTTTTGTAAATTAAAAATGCTGTCAGCTTAAATCGTAATAATCATAAAAATGAAAGTAAGTTTATTTATCATATTAATTGTTTAGGCATGACAGATTCTAGAAAACATTAAATAACAATAATGGAATTTTTTAAGATTTAAAATAAAAATACATAAGTTCAAGTATTACAAAGTAAAAATGTTTGTCAGCTTTAATTAGATTATAGCAAATAAAAATAAAATGAATGTAAGATTATTTAACATAATGTACCATAATTACAATGCCAAATAATAAAGTAATAAAATAATAGTGGATGGAGTGGTACTAAATTCTAGAAAACTTTAAGTTATAACAAAGTGCATTCTAAGCCTTGGAAAGTTTTTGAATTATACATTACATTAGACGAAAATCGCACTAATAGATTACAGCACATTTTCGACGGATTCCTTATTATTATCAATCATTACCAAAATTTAAAATAATCTCCTTTGCTTGGTCCGTTTTCCCTTTCCTAATTTCGACATGGTAGTGTTTTTCTAATCACTCGGTGATTTAACAACAATACAAACGAGCGCTCTGCGCGAACCGATCGTGTGGCATTCTAAAACCTATACCACTACACAAGTTGTGTAATACATAGAGTGTTATACTATTGCAGCAAAATGACTATTTAGGCTAAACGATCTATACTAACGACATCTTGCTGAGAAATACGTATTTATTTTCTTCTGAAACACATATTACAAACAAGGGTACATCTTGTCATAAGTAATGAAATTGTAGAGCCAATATAAACTGAAATTGTGATTGAATAATCTGTGTAATGGGATCAGTCTCAAGACATTAATTTAGAAATGTAGATGTCACGAAGCTGCTTCTTCAAAATACAGGATCTTCTGTGCAATAAGGATTTCAAACTCGTCTTACATACTATATTCGTTGTAAAATTGTAAATATCCCCCGACCGTTTAACATGTTCCAACTACTCGCACTCAATTCCCTTAATTTATAAAACATCTGCATTTATTGTCCTAAACTCTTTAAATATTTAGAACTAAACACAGTAGTTTTTACTGCCTAATTTCCTTCAAATTGTTATTGGCACAAATTTTTGTAGGATGAAATGCCTAATTAGCTAAAATAAACACGTTTATGAATTTTGCGCTGCCACATATTTTTCGTGCTATAGTGTTGTAGGATGGAAACTTATTCAGGTCACCACAGTGAAACTAGAAGCTTGGTGACACGTTGAAACGGATGATTAAATATAGAGAAGTAATATCCACTTTTAAACATCGAAAGCTCTGGTGAGGTTTTTTTGGAATCAATACAATATACCTATTCTTCTTCATTCGTATTTACTATTTAATGAAACAAAATTGGTTGTTTAGACATATTGAAGAGTATGATCGAGTAATCGAGTCTTTAGGCTTAGAACCTCTGCTGTAGGTACAAAACTTACGATTAGTCATTGCACATGTTGACAGCATTGCCACTCGGTTATAATTGTTACCAGACGAACTGTTTTACCAGACTGGGGGCCTTTTTTTATTGGGTACCATCGAGAATCGAACGCGAAACCACCGGGTGATAGTCAAGCATCTCACTGTCTACGCTACGGAGGTTTTAGTGGAATTATCTGTTATGTTATATTATGATTTACAAAAAAAAAGTAAGATAGTTAATAGATACACCTTTATAAAAAAGGATTTTTGTGGTTAACCACTGTTAATAATTGTTAACAATGAGAGTTTTCAATTTTTTCGTATTACATTTTTAAGGTAATGATTATGCTGCAGTCTCGGACATATTTGGTGATAGGCTTAATACCTTTTAAAACAATCTGAGATAGCGTTTTGTTTGTCTGAACCATAAATTAGACGCCACGGCGTGATTCGCGTTGATTTTGATTCTCTCTTTCTTTTCGTTAACTTTGTTTCTTTTAAAATTTTCGAGATATCTTCAAATATTATATGTTGAAGTTTTTTTGGTGTATTGAAGTGGATTAATTATACTTATACATGTTTTTGGTATTATTTTCTACTTTCTTTTAGTATATTAGAGCCTTTGATTATGCCTGCTATCCTTACGGTCGGGCTTACCCTGTATAAGTGGAGTGTATCTCAGCTGGTAGGATATTGTGGGATGAACCCGAACCTTTTAATAGTTTCTCTCTTAAATGTATTTTCTGCAGTGTATTTTGAGATATATGGTTTGTGCGATTTCCGAATAAAATCATATATGTACACACCATGTTGATAACAATATTTGTTTATTTGAGTTAATATGCTATAGTATTTATGGGCTTACTTTTGTATTTTTTTTGCCACTATTTTTTTTTTTGTTTTTTTTTTAAACATCTGGTGTCCTCGTGGCTGGGCTCGCCCTATATTAGTGGGGTGTATTTCGTCCGGGGAGACGTTATGTAGATGAGTCCAGACCTTTTGATAGCTTCTCTTTTAAATGTGTTTTCTGCTATTTATTTTGAGATATACGAGTAAATGTAATGTTGGGATGTATTTAAATGTATATCATACACGCTGTGTTGCTATCAATAAACCTATATTTATTTATTTCTTATTAATATTACCTGAGCCTTGACTTGTCTTAAGTTTGTATTTTATATGTGGTATGCGGTGTTCATTTGCGTACTGCTTTTTGATATTTCTTTTACATATGCTTCAAGTAAATGTTTGTAATTTTTGTGATAAGCTGTATTTATATTCAAGCGCACTCAAGACGTATTTGAGCATAACCCTTGTTACCCATTTTATTGGTCGGCAAAATGTCGGAACTTAAAATAAAAGTAAAATAAATATAATACAAAAAGTATTTTTCTAAATTTTCGTATATGCTTCAATTGATGAAATAGTTTGTTTATTTATTTATTTTTATTCATTGTAGAAATAAATTAATCAAAGTGATTTTTAAATATATTTTATAGTTAAGGCATTAACATTGTGGAGGTTTAAAGACATTGTATTTTGTTTTATCAAACACTGTTTATTCCACTTTATGTAACGATATAACCCTACAGGCGAGTCTAAAATTGGTTTGTAATTGGTTCCAGAGTCTCCCTGCATGGATAGTACAGGACGGACGAAGTAAAAATTAAGAGCGGTGAACTTGGAAGGTCAATAAATAAGAATTATTTGTACCCCCTGATGATGAGGTGAAAACCTCTTAACCGGTATGATTATACCGTTACATAAAATGGAATAAACTGTGTTTGATAAAAACAAATTACATTGATTTTTCTTGAAACTACGAAGCGCTGGGACAAATAATATTCTCAGCTTTTAATTTATTTTACCATCCAGTACTCTTCACCAAAGCAAAACAAGAATTTAATTTATGCAGTTCTTGTGCATCTAGAGTGACGTTTACTGTCGCATCGTAAAACCGTGCTTCGGTCTTTCAAATTAATAAATTTGGTTTACTGCAACATTTATTGTTGCGCTTTCTCGCTGCATACAATATAAAATCAAACAACATTCTTAAACGAGGACACGCTCTTATAATGAAACCAGAATAAACAATTCCATGCCATGGTTGACATTTGATATAATTTTAGTCGTATCGCCTGTACTATTTTGACTATCAACACTATTTCAGGACTCAATCTGTTTTTCAGTGCATCTGCTAGGCTGATTTATTTAACACTTCATTGTAAATATGTTACAATCTGGCAGGTTAATTACCAGACGGCAATCTGTTCCCACCAACCAAAAAAATTAAATAAAGCAAGTTTATTTATTTAACTCTTTCAAAGCAAATACAATCTGGCGGGCTTATTGCCAGGTGGCAATCTCTTCCAACCAACCAGACAAAAGTAAATGAAACCAAAATTACATGGTCTTAAAAATCATTCAAATGATTATCCATCACCACGAAATCCATGAACAAATATGTGAGCATATGCCCACAAACCCCACAAAGACGGACAATCACCCGAACATTCCTTTTCATATAAAGTGAGATATCATCAATCAAAAAAAAAGGAAGGGATGGTGGAGAGGAAAGGGAAAAAATTAGGAAAGAAACACGTTATATTACTGACTAGAAAATAAGAGTTTTTGCAGTCGCTTCTTAAAGCATGCCAAGGATAGAGCAAGTCTAGCATTGTTAACAAGTTATATGGTCGCAAAAAACTATTTAAATGATTATTCATATTCATGAAATTAATAGACATAAACGTATTAAAGTAAAAGTGAGATATCATCAATCAAAGGAAAATAAAAGGATGGTGGAGAAAAAATCAGGAATGAAACACGTTATATTACTGACTAGAATTATATGTGTTTTTAGTCGCTTCTTAAAACATATCAAGGACGGAGCCATCCGTTGATTTCCCTGTCAGGGTAAGCAGAGAGAACGAAGTGGCAAACTTTTCTATCTTGACACGTTTTTAGTTTCTTCCTCCATATACCTTCTTATACAACTTATACGATTTCCCAAACTCTTTTGTTAAAGACGCCTCAAATCAAAACGACTCAAGAACTCCTTTGAACATAATTGGTTACCATCCCATCAAACTTGTTATCCCCCAGTTCGGAACAAACTTCCTAGCATAGTTAGAAAGACTCCTGTCTTTCGACCTAGAGATTGCGGGTTTGACTCCCGTTGACACCCAGATTTTTAACAGATATATCAGTCTGGTTTTATCTTGGGACCTCTTAAACGCATTTCTGAATGTTTGGAAGAGATGTACTGTGTACAATGAAAGTTAAATAAATAAATGTTTTATCAATCAGACCACGGTGGTCTTCACTTATCAATCAGACCACGGTGGTCTTCACTTATCAATCAGACCACGGTGGTCTTCACTTATCAATCAGACCACGGTGGTCGTCACTTTAATCCTTATCTTCAAACAATTCAATTTCAAATTTCAACAAACATGAAAATTTAAAAACAGGATTACACAACACCGTATAAAATATTAATAGAGCTGTCAAAGCAAACAGGATCAACACACCATTAATACCAAAACTGTCTGAACATCTTGATTTCAAAGGGAGAAAATACAGAAAAATACATTCGATTCCTTTGATTCTTTTGTTGCCGGTAGTGTCTACATATTATTATTATTATTATTATTACACATGACAAGAAATATACACAATTTGAGAAAAAACAACAGGTAATTTGATTTGGACATACAATTTTAATGGATCTGGGTTTGTTGCCTTTCATTTGTCGTATCCCCAGTAAACTAGGCTTTTGCCTGTATCTCACTGAGGATATTAAGCATGAAAAAATAAATCGATACTTCTTTCCGATTTTTGATTACACAAAAACAAAACCCCGTTGCACGCTCTCATCAACCTGACAAACAGTGACACTCAACTACAACTGGAAACATCTTGCGAAATTCAACTCCTCACACATCATCCCTCCAGAAAGACCAAAAATATTCATCCCACAATATACCGCACACAATCATAAGAATAAAAATTAAAATTAAAACAAAAAAAGAATACACAGAAACACAAATACAAAAACAACCAAAATTAAAACAACAAGAAGAGACCCACACTCACGAGCTCACATAAATCTTTTCCACTCGTCATTCATCCTGAAAGCCCAAGTACTCAAAATCCTGTCGCAATATATTGCATTATTTCTTTCGTGGTATACAGTATAATTTGGCGGAATTATTGTTATGTGATAATCTCTTTTAACCAACCAGAAGAATGGTCTGCGTGATCTTGTATGTATGGTGTTTGTCTTCCAGCCCGGAGGTGGCGGGTTTGATTCCAGTTGGAACCTAGATTTAAAAAAAATGAATTCCAGTCTGGTTTTTACTTAAGGCTTATTTTACATCTTTCTGGTTGGTTGGAAGATATTGTCACATGGAAATAAGCCCGTCAGGTTGTACTGTATACAACGAAACTGTAATAAAATACAAATAACATATGTTACAGAGGTCTTAAGTGAAAAACAATCTTTTTTTTATCTAAATCATAGCGGGAATCGCATCCGCGACCACTGGGCTAGGAGACAATCGTCTTACCAACTAGGCCACGAAGTTTGTTATGTTTATATCCTTTTAGAATATGGATATGGGATAAGGCTAGGACGGTGAAGAAGAAAACATTTACAAATCATTCAGAAAATTCCATTCCAACAGTGTTGACAGCACTAGATTTATATCCTATTAGCCCTGAAAGTTGCCACTGGAATGGTATTGGGGCTTTCCTTCTGCAGATCTTCTTCCAAGTAGATAATGGGGTACAGTGGGTAGACCATCAGGTGTGACATTGGTTTAATGTAACCACTACAATGTGGTAGGTTATATTTCTATGAATAATAGAAGATTGTACTTGGCGAGATATATGAATGTGAAGGAAGCGAAATTTTTGTGCTTGGGTAGAATAGTTTGAAAATGTGTTCTCTGTGATTATATGGTATACGTATAAAGACCTTATCGCGATTCGATTATCAACATATCTGTAAAAGTGTGTGATTTTACAAACTCTGGGCCTATCACAGTCCGATTGGTTGGGTGATAATATTACGAATAAAACTGAATTCATCACCGTTCAGTTGAAATATTATTATGTATATAAAAACTAATTTGACTTTTTTTTAGTTCATCGGGAATTAAATTCGAAATAAATGGAAGTCAAACATTCGTTTTAATTTCCCATCATCTTCTTTATTACGTGTTTAATGCTGAGCATCGTAGCCCTCTTAGTTGCACCGCCTGTTTCCACCCCTCCCGGATCTGGGCCTTATTGAATGCAGCCCTTAAAGAACATCCTGTTCCCTCCTTTATTTGATCCATCCATCTTATGACCCCATTTTCTTGTACGCCTTCTCTCAACTATCGCCGTGATCACCAGCTTCTCCAGAACTTCACTTTTTTTTTTTTAACATTCCCATTGTATGTTACTTTAAAATAATTTTTCTGTATGTCGTCCAACATCTATCGGTAATCTCCAATTCTTGGATGATTGAGACATTGGTGCATCTTGTAGTCCATGGGATACGAAACATCCATCTTCAATGCCATAATTCGAAGGCATATATCATGTTTCTTTCTTTTCCATAGTTTCTCTGAAATGTAATTAATTATAATATATATTCTCTGTACATTATACATATCCCAACCAATGAATTATAAAAGCAACAAAGCTAATTTCTCTTTCCATTATATGAATTCTGTGTCCTTATTATACCCTTAGCGTTCTTGCAAAAGCACAGGACCTTCATTTTCTTTAATCTAAAGCCTATAGGACACGATAGTAAAAATGTATGTCAAATTGAACATTATTTAAAGGCCCGATTTAATTTTTTTTAAATGTATGCATTCTACCTATCTGGAAAAACATTGAACAACGAGCTTACATATTTATTTATTTATCAACACTTCAAGGTAAAAAAAACATCTAGCGGGCTAATTACCAGACGGCAATCTCTTCCAACTAACCAGAAAAAAGTGTATAAAGGAAGTTACAAAAATATTCAATTGATTATTCTTCTTGATGAAATTTATGAACGTACGCGTATACATAATAAAAGTAAAAGTGAGAAATAATCAATGAAAGTAAAGAAAGGGTGCTGGAGAGTTGCATTAAGAAACAAAGTCTATAGGGCACTAAACGACATGTATTCAAACCATGCATCCACTATCCTGTCGTGTAGCTCATGAGTGAGCACCATGACTCCCATGATAGCCTCTGACAACTCTTCTCCATCCCTCCCTGATCTTCGCGACTCGAAGGACAGTTGTTAAGGGTAGTCCAGTTGCATATCTCACTTGGTCAGTCCAAAGCGTTGGGATTCTTCCTCTTGTGCGTCATCATCCAGGTTTTCAGTAACTACAAACCTCCCCAAACTGCCTCTTTGGTCACGAGCAATGTGCCCAAAGAATCGAATACTCGCAGAAAGTGTATTATCGATAATCTGTCGGTGATTCTCAGTTCTTTGAGAATGGAAGCGATAGTTCGCCTTCCTGTCTACGGAATTCGTAGCATCATTCTCCAGCACCACAATTCAAATGCATCTATTTTACGTCTCTCGCTTGCCCTCAAGAGTCCAAGTCTTGAACTTGGATGAATACTGATACATGAATACTGCGAAGACGAGAGACTTAACAAGCATTATCAAGATCTGCTAAAATTATGGTTCACAACAAAGCGTTAGTGCCAAGAATATTGATGTATGGGAGTAAAACTTGTTTTTTGAACAGTGGTGTATGGGAATGAAGACTTATTTTTATTGGAATTTGATTAATTTTGTATTTTATTTGCATAAATTTCAGATTTTTTTCTTTTTGGCTTTTTAGTCTATGTACTGGTTTTTTTATACGCCATATTATTTCTGATTCGTTGATTTTTAAAGGTGTTGATAATTTATCTTTTATTTTGTAAATTGTTATGGTTTTTAAGGGACTCTTAAAGGATGTAAATCCTCAAATTTAGGGATTGGCTGGGAGACAATTTATTTTATTTATATTCCATCTTAGTTATCATGATGTAGATCTTGGATCTGTTTTGTTGCGAAAATCACACTGGAAGGTAGACCCCAGTTTTTAGCGCCATAGCATTGGTGTTCGTGTACTGCTATGTATAATTGAATCATCTCGTGCGACTTTTAATAAAATGAGAAGCGTATTCTGCGATGATAATCTAAACTTGAAACTTCGACAACGGTTAGTCAAATGCTACGTTTGGTCAGTGTTATTGCATGGAATGGAATCATGGACCCTCATAGTAAGTAGTATGAACCGACTGGAAGCATTCGAAATGTGGATGCACCGATCTATGAAAATATCTTCAGATGACATCCCTAGCGACTCGCCTCGTCAAGATGAGAAATGAATGGTATTCAAGTCAAATGATGGGAGAATCGAAAACGATATGTTATTGAATGATACAGAAGTTTTCAATTATTTCACTGAACTTATTTATTTTTTTATATTTTCTGTAATCCAAAGAGTAATAATTAATTATTGTATTATTTATAGTTATGGCATTTGCACTGTGGAGGTTTGAAAACATAGTGATTTGTTTAGTCCAATACTGTTTATTACACTTTATGTACATAAAAAAATTGCTGACTAATATTAAAATCCGAAAGGTGTCCTACTTGGGTCATGTACTTAGAGGAGCAAAGTACAAATTACTGCACCTGATCATCCAAGCAAAATAGAAGGCCGAAGAGGTGTTGGCAGAAGGCAAATCTCCTGGCTCCGCAATATACGTGATTGGACTGGCCATAAGGGGCATTGGAGATCTTTTTCGGGCTGCCAGGGACAAGGATGTCTACTCTCAAGTTTTATTCAACTTTGGGGGGACCTGACATGACACTGAGAAGAAGAAGAAGATATGTATATGATTGTGTTACTGCCCATTATATTACATCCACATACATGGTCACGCCAGTACTGCCTTTTCTTCATGCTTCATCTAACGTCATCTTAAATTAGCAGATTTTTTTTTATAATCTAACAAATTTTGGGTATTTTTAAATTCTTTATATTCCCTACTTTTTTATTTTCTTACGGCTTTGTTGGACCACCGGAGTGTACTACTTACAGCGTGAGTGTTGCAGAATACAACAGGAAATGAAGGTTGGGTCGTATTTGCTTATTTACTTAAAATTATGTACGTCTACTGGCATTTCGGGGAAAACCCGTGATTCCTACATATCACGTTTCTCGCCAGACCAAAGCTTGGTTCTCGGCAACTTAAAATGCGCATTAAAGAGCTCTCCATAAACCTAAAACAAACATAAAGCGTACAACGCATCTTATCAAATCCTCGTTGATGGCGTCTGTGAGCCACGACTGAGAGTGAAATACTAGCGTGAAAAGAGACAATAGATTGACTGTATTTGAGTATTTTTTCTATCAGTGTTATTAAACTATACATAGGCAATTTCATGTGCTCCGTTCGGAACTGTGTTGATTTTTTTATATTGATATATTTTCTTTTTTTTCAAAGTGGCACCATTTAGACAGCAAATTATTCTCAAGGGCACTTCACGTGATCCGAACCCACTATTATTCAATAAATTACGTTTACCAGCTAAAGCAGCGCCCGAGCGAATCATGTATTACACTTTCTTTTGTGTACAGTACAATCGTGTAGAATTATTACTCTTCCAGCCAATCAATCAAAATATGTTTATAAGGCCTAAATGAAAACCAGACTGAAAACCTTTTTCTTTTAAATCTGGGTTCCAGCGGAAATCGAACCCATATCTCCGAATCGGAAGATAGTAATCTTATCAACAAGGTCATGGAAATAGTCGAGTAAATGTTACTTTGGTTTATAAAGGACACTTAATTGTCATATATCTTTCAATATTTCATCTTTCAAAAAAATTATAAATAAATGTAAAATTGTTCTGTGTGCTATGACCTTAAGTCTCGTGGCACTAAAATATTAAGGGCAGGACACATAAAAAGGATGCGGGGACTCTGAAGATTACTCGAGCAGTGTGCCATAATGAAAAAGGGTCGGATATGGCTTATCTCAACACACTTCCGCTTACTCAATGAGATTCTCAGTCTTAAGATGAAATTCTCCGGAAAATTATGAGACTTGATATTTATGTTAAAAGGCTTGCAAATTGTTTATTAGCTGTTTAATTATAAGAGTTCAAATCAAATGAAATTTATTAATTGGCAAACAATATTAAATAAAAAGATAATACGAATTCCATAGACTGCAAGGTGAACAACGCCTCCATTCTTGAAGAATTGAGAATCACCGACAGATTGTCAACAATATGCCTTCGACGAGTCTCCCGATTCTTTGGACACATTACTTCTGACCAAGGAGGTAGTTTGGAGAGATTTGTGTTTGCTGAAGAAGTGGAAGGATGACGCATAAGAGAAAGAATCCCAATGCGTTGGACTGACCAAGTGAGGGACGCAACTGGACTACCCTTAGCAACTACCTTTTGAGCCGCGGAGTGCAGAGATAGATGGAGAGGAGTCATCGGAGGCTATCATGGAAGTCACGATGCTCAGTCACGAGCTACACGTCAGGATGGTACATTCTACAGTTGATTAATGAATAAATAAATATAATCATATGGAAACATACAATAGAGAGATGTAGGATCGGACTGTTTTTACCTAGAAGATCACATGATCGATGTGGAAGAACAGTTCAAGATTGACGTTGGAGTGGCGAGGTGATCCTCGACTACGAGACCCGGCAACGATGACGCTCAGCATGTTTTCTCTCCTTTTTGGAAAGAATAGATATGGCCGAAGTCATAGATATCCTTGCATCCCCGAATGCTTAGCGGAAAAAAAATGCCTGTGTCATTCGAGGTGAGAAACACAGCTCGGGGTTGGAACTGGCGACCTTCCGCACGGAAGTGTAATGCGTTACCGCGTGGCCATGCACCTCATATAACATAACATACATATGATACATTTCCGATAAAACGTGACTGCAGTTGAATTTAAGCATTGCTCTCGTAACAAACCGGAATCATTATACTTGAAGAGAGCCTCGAAATAGGAGCTAGAAACACGTGTTACGGATATAAATGTAATTAGTACATACATATATAGCATCACGCCATTTTTCTGTCGGGGTAGGCAGAGATGGTATAGCGCCAGATTTTCCTATCTTGACATATATTATTCGCCTCTTCCTTATACATACACCTTCTCATACAAATTCTACGTTTTTTTTTTACTTTATTTCTTTCAAAATATAATTTACTTGATTCAACCACACTTTCATTGATTTTTCTCTACCACGTATTCCTCTTACATTTGCACTATATACGAGTATTTGTTTTATTAGTCTTTTTTTCATTCATTTGTTATTGATGCCCATACCATCTTAGACAGCTCTTCTTAATCTTACATAACACATCTGCCTTTAGTTTACATACATCTCTAATCCCTTTCTTCCATATTCTGTTATGTATAATAATTAATGGATTGAAAAATTAATTTATCATTTAACATTCTTATTTGGAGTACCACAACGTTAAAGCTGAAATCTTTTATAAAATTATTTAATCTTATCTCAAAAGGGCTTTTATCTCAGGTCGTTAACAAGAAGAAATATTGACTTTCCAATAATAATCATTCAAAGTGAAATTATTTTCTTCAGCATCTAACGTTTTCATCTCGCATATTCAATTTAAGTAGATTATAAATCACGGTGGCATCATCAAATAAGAAATTGATGAGCCATAAAACGATAAAAAAGCAATTGGACCAACAACAAGCTTCCTTTGAGGTGCTTTAAGAGATCATTACGGGACGCTGTATGATTTATGCTCGTCATATTGGGAGATGAAAGGAAGATGGACCAAGAAGCTGATGCTTCGGGCTCATCTTTTTTGGCAAGGATTCATCTACTCTGCCTTGGTATAAGTACACTTATGTAGTAAGCAGATAATCGCTAGAATAGTGGTAGGCTTGGAAAATTGAAAATAAATTCTAATTATATATTTTAATGCACGTTTATTTAAATTTAATTTAATGAATGGTAGTAATTTAATAAAATGAAGTATAAAATAAGGGAGTGTTTTCAATATTTTTATAGGAACGTATTTGATTACCTACACGTATAGCTGTGTCCCTTTTATGGTAAGCGTAGAGAGTATATCTTCACACTTTTATACGAGTATCTAAACACGCAACTTTTGCCTTTTCCAGATTCATACATCTCATTTTTCCAGATTTTACTATTCATGTTTTTCACTTTACCTACGTCTTTTAAAATCTAAACGATTTGATCTAGCAAGGGTTTTTCAGTCCATCTATACCACATACAACTTGCATTTCTGATTTGTATATTCACTTAGTCATCCGCGTGCGGTACATGGTAATATATTGGACTCCTTGTGGAAGGTCACCGATTAGATCCCCGCGATGTGTTACTCCTTTTGGATGTCATAGACATTTTTTCCGCCAAGTAATCGGGAGTAAAATAATACTCATGACTTTGGTCATATCTATTCTTTAAAAAAGAGAAAAAAATGTCAGTGTGCTCTGATCGTCTCCCTTCGGTGTGCCATCGGACCCAGTACAGCGGTGTGCCCGGTGAGTTTGCCGGTGTACAACGGCTTACTCACTAAAAAAACTGCATGACACAGCTTCATTTTCCCCCTGAACTGACTGACGTTGGAATGGTGAGAGGATCCTCGACTACGAGGTCCAGCAATTATAATCGATCGATCATTTATCAACCATTCTCTTCACATACCTTAACGATCTCAATGCTCCTTTCTTCAACTTATATTCATTTTATTCATCCTATTATTTCTGACGTCTTCATTTTGTGTTCTTTTAAAAAATCTTTATTCGTAAAATGTTGGTTTTGAACATTGCAAGAATTTATTAGTTAATACTTTCATGTAAAAACATTATGAGGATTTATTACTTTAAAGTAAGACCAAAAGTATTTGTTTATTTAACACTTTATTGCAAATACAATCTGGCGAGCTTTCTGCCTGGCGGCAATCTCTTCAAACAAAAGCAAGTTGCGTGGTCACATAAATCATTCAAAATTTATCCATCCCCACGAAATCCATAAACACATAACATACGTGAGCCCACGAACCCCACACAGACGTACATTTATTTAATTATATGTGAGAATTTTTTTTATTATTACATAATTTTTCAAAAAACTTTAGTAAATCTAATGTGGACACACATTTATAATGGATGTGGGTTTGTTGCCTTTTATTTATCATATACCCAGTAAACTTAGTTTTTTTCCTGTATCTTACTGAGGACATTATTACATGAAAAACAAATTGATATTTCTTTCCGATTTTCGATTATACAATACATCGTGGAATACTCTTGACCAAGAGTTTCCATGCTTTTTTCGGCCACAGACCCCTTTATCAAAAACTTTTAAAACCGTCGACCCCCTGTCATTTACTTTACTTACTCATTTTAATAAGTTTGTACAGTACTCGCTATTAAGCATTTCACTAAATATCAAAGTTTTCATTTAAATCACTTGTAATTAAGAATTGAAAAAGATAAAAGAACTACGGATTATGGCATTATCTTGTGGAACATTTTGTATTGAAATCTGCGCTGATAAAAATTAAAGCAAAAAAATACGAGCAGAGTTTTTTTACTTTTTTGACATTTACGAAATAAATTCAAAATAAGTACAAATATTGACAAACATTCTTAATTAGGTACATATTGGAATTATATATATTTTGAAGTAACAAACAAATAGCAGTAGTAAGGGGTCTATTTTTGCTGTCGTCGACCCCCAATTTTTTTATTGAAACTATCGACCCCTAGAAAAATTTTTCGACTCCAGGGGGTCGATATCGACCACTTTGGGAACTCTTGCTCTAGACAGATTAAAACGTTCATCCCATAATATGCCGCACATAATCATCAAAAACTCACCACACTCAGGAGTTCACACAAACCTTTGCTACATGTCATTCCTCCTGCAAGCCCAAGTATTTAAACTCCTGTTACAATGACACGCTCCGATCGATTGCCTTAATGTTTTACCCCTTTTGCCTTTATGGAAATCGGCACCCCATTGTTTGTCATGGGAGCGAAATAGGCATTCTGGTTAGATAAAACTTCCCTCCCATACGCCAAGGTCTCCACCAACACTATTATACTCGTATATTGTATTTTTCCTTATTTTGAAACAGCGCGGTTGTTTGTTTATTATGTTAAATGTTTCGATTATTTTATTCTCTGTCACTCCCCTTCTTTTAATGTCCCTTTTAATTCTTCCATCACATATAAACTTACCTCCTGAATAACATAACTCATATTTATCACTAGTCCACCGAGGATTCCTTACTTTGAAATGGTGGGGAAAGTTCTAAAGATTTTTTCAAAGATATATCTACTTACGTGAGTGGGATTTCTACCCGGTTCTCTAAATCCTACATGGTTTCTTCTAAGTATGTTGGGATACTACCTTCCAAGCGTGAGGAGGGATGTGAGGGTCTATAATTATATCCTTAAGTTGCTGACGGGAGCAACATCTAATCTAAAGATGTATACAATATATATGGTTGTATGTTCCTGACAATTAATCAATGTTAATAAATATACATATTTTTAGAGTGACAATAATTAGAATTAACTGGCCAAGTGTTCTTGTTTTGATTCAAGGGCTGTCTTCTTTGAACAGGGCCTCGTATTTTTATATCTTCATCATCAACTAATCACAAATCTTAGTAGTATTTTTCTGATAACTTAAGAATCATAAGCTTTTCTGCATTTAAAAAAATATTTAAACTAATATATTGTTTATAGTTAAGGTATTAACGTTGTGGATGTTTAAAGATATTGTAATTTATTTTATCAGTGTTTGATAAAATAAATTACAATGTCTTTAAACTGATAGTAATGCACGTTAGATTTATATTAGCCTTCTTATTAATAAGCTTCAGTTACCGTATTGATAGAACAATTTAATTATACAACCTTTTCACCCTATAAAATCTAAAATATATGTTCCACTGTTACGTAAGTCTGCTTGACTAAATTTCGGTAAAATTATGTAATATAAGTACATAAATTTATCAAACTTAAATATACATGCTTGATAAATAAAAAACTAATTCCAACAACTATCATATAATTATTGCTACTTAAGTATTATAGTATCTTCATGTTTGTTTAAGATGAAATTTATGGCAAAGACACTGTTGTGTCGTGAGTCAAATATGTAAATTTTAGAAATTAAAATAAAACATTTAGAGCTTTCTTAGTAATTGAAGTTAGTTGTTGCGGCTAAAGTATTATTTCTTATTTGTTAATTTTTACTTCTTGTAACTGTATAAAATTTTCTTTAAGCTTTGTATGTAATTGAACTTAACCAGTATATGTAGAATTTATCAAATAAATAAATTGTTAAACACATCTATAAGTTCTTAGTTTTGTTATTACAATTAACATACGTATTGCCAACGGGCATAGGAGAGTGGGGAGATCAAAGCTGAGATGTTTGGATAGCTAGATGTTAAAAAATTCCTGAGTAGAATTTTAACTGAAATATAAATTGTTCTTTGCATTTCGAGGTAATACAATACACCTAGAAATGTAACGCTGCACACTTCGAAATATCCACTTTCATCCAAGCACTTATGGTAGATGTCAGTTTTCCCTTGTCACCTCTAACATATCGGTATTCTTGACATTTGTCATCACGCCTTGTACCTCCTATTGGACTTAACTTTCTATTTTAATATTTTGAAAGATGGGACATCTCCCAAGACCCAAGAATATTCATGGAAAGATGCCAAGAAGTATGGGCTACAGCTGACAGATGTTTCCTTGTTTTCCGTGTTCCAAGAGTATTTGGAATCCACGTCTGATTTGTCTTCTTTTTAATTTATGGACGTTGTATGTCTAAATGTTTTGAAGACTTTATTTAATTACGTTTCAATCATAAGAAAAACGTCTTTTGAAAGAAAATTTTAAAAGTCAAACTTATTTATAATAAGCTTTGAAATATCTGATTAACGCAAAATCAATATAAAATATCATAAAAATAAATAATTTGCTTATAAAGCGCTGTTCTATTATAAAAATTTAAAAAAATGCACGTTTTTTTTTTCATTTACCATTGATAATGTGAAACCCACGAAAATTTGCTGTCATCGTATTTTTTTTATTATGAGACTCACTTTTTACCCATTAAAATGCCTCATAAAATGGGACATGTCTTAAAATTGATGCGATTCTTAAATTCGTAATTTTTTCGTATTTTTTCGCACTTTTTACACGACAACACAGCTTTCGTTTTACACTAAAACCGCACCCTAGAGTTGAACAAACATACATTGTATTATCTTGACTTACAACTTTCCGCTGACGCCTATAAAATTAAGAAAGCTTCGGCATTGAAATCGGCGGAATAAGTATCAACAGCTTGGGAGCTAATCCCAGAAAGAAAATTGTAGCACTATGTTACAAAATATGGCATCACTAAAGCTCTCGATGGCTAAGGCTGAGAAAACGACAAATAAAAAGATAGTGAAGATTATTTAGATAAAGCGTAGAATGAGGATGACTTATAAAGTATTGTAAGTAAATTGCATGAAATATGTTAATGAAAAGATCTGAAAATGGATGTTCCAAATCCAATGTCAAGTAAGTAGTGATAGAAAGTGGGGAAGGAAAGGTAACTGGGTGAGTAATGTAAGATTAGAGCAAGGTGAATAATTCTGCTATTAAGATAGTATTTTTGTTATGATAGAAGAGTTACAAAGAAATTCAAACGGCGTGCAGCAATATGAAACAAAGTTAATGGAACATTAAACATATACAGGATGGCACAAAAATCGTTAGACTATTTAAAATTCTATACGATTGATTAATTAACTTTCTACTATTAATTAACAAAAAAAACCTTTTACAGATTATTAAAGCATAATTCTTGGAAATTAAATATGGAGAAATTTACGACTGAACAACGTGTCAAAAAATCGATAATAGCAATGTGTTAAAATAACAGGGTAGCCCAAAAGTCACTAGACTATTTTAAAATATAATAACTTTTTTAGTTCTTAATAATTTACATTTATTCTTTTATAAACAAAAAAAAGCACTTCTTAAAAATAAATTTGGTTTGGTTTAAAAATAACGTCTTTTAAATAACTACCATTTGGCTTTCCACACTGACGGGCTTTTTCTAAGGCATGAACGATGACCTGTCGTAATGTTTCTTGGCTTATTTCTTCAATATTTTCACGGATATTGGCTTTTAATTGCTGAATGGTTCGATAATTTGTACGGTATACTCTATCTTTCAAATACCTTCATAAAAAGAAGTCTGCATTTATTCGAATTTTAAATGGTGACTTTTAGATTGCGACTTTTGGGCCACCCTTTATACTCGAATTAGACAGTAACGAATTATGTTAGGATGATAGTCCACAACAGTATTTAAGTATCATCTTTGATATATGGGAGGGAAATAGAAACGTGGAATAAGACTGAAAATGCAGAATAAATGGTGTAGAATCAGGGTGCACTTTAAAGAAAGAATACTTGGGATTACATTGTTTAACACAATACGTAATGATGTGATTAGGGATGAAGTTGAACTTAAGAATGATTTGTTAATTAAGATGAAAAATAGCTTTTTTAGATAGTAAGGGCACGTAATGAATGTATGGAAAAATACTAACGAAACAAATATATATTGCAAATGGGAGAGGAAAGCGTAGAAGAGGAGGGCCAAGAGTAGAATGGTTGAATCAAATCAATGATATTTTTAAAAAGGGAAAACTATGAAATAAACCTCCATAGCCAAGTTGGTAAGACGCCTGTCTCCCAAATTCCGATGCAACCCATTTTTTTATGTAAAGGATTCTAATCTTGTTTTCACTTAAGGCTTCTTTAACATCTTTCTGGTTGGTTGGAAGAGATTGTAACATGGCAATAATCCCACCAGGTTGTACTGTATACAGCAAAAGTGTAATACATTACAAAGTTAAAGAAATCATAAAAGTTGTGTGAGGAAGTACATGGACGTAGAAGAGGATAAGGATTTGTGTCGAGATAGGAAAGTCTGGAGCTATGTCCTGTTTGCTTACCCGAGCAGGGAAACAGCGTGATATTATCAGACTCAGATATTGATTCAGAAATAAATTAACATAACTACAGGGTCTTTCAATAAGGACGCTCAATTTTTTTATGTAAATAAAACAAGTTTTGTGTGAGATATCCACTCAGTTTTTTATTTTTTTAGAATAATATTTTATGGCATTAAGTATGAAATATACCGTTGTTCAAATGTCTACCGCGGCTTTGCTTGGTGGCACGTATTCGGGAGGTCCAATGTTCGATGACTTTGTCGCATAAATCTGGCTGAATTTGCTGGATGGCGTTCGTTATGTTGACTTTGAGAGCATCAATTGTTTGCGGTTTATACGCATAGACCTGCAATTTAAGATACTTCCAAAAAAAGACGTCTAAAGGCGTTAAATCGCACGATCTCGGTGGCCAGTTCACGTCGCCGCCATGCGAGATAACCATGCCCTCAAATCGCTCGAGCAGAATGTCCATCGTGGCATGCGCTGTGTGGCACGTAGCGCCGTCCTGTTAAAACCACATGTCGTCGGTATCCATACCATCCAGTTTAGGCCACAATAAGTTGCTTATCATCGATATGTAGCGTTCGCCATTGACGGTTATGGCAATGCCAGTTTCGTTTTGAAAGAAGTACCGACCGATGATTCAGACAGACCAAAATCCGTACCAAACAGTGACTTTCTCGGGTTGCATTTTGTGCTGGTGTATCTCGTGTGAACTGGTGTCGTTCCAAATCTGACAATTTTGCTTGTTCACACATCCATT
This sequence comes from Odontocerum albicorne, assembly GCA_949825065.1. Taxonomy (NCBI): domain Eukaryota; kingdom Metazoa; phylum Arthropoda; class Insecta; order Trichoptera; family Odontoceridae; genus Odontocerum; species Odontocerum albicorne. The sequence goes on along the minus strand of CATKWJ010000328.1, from coordinate 6,247 downwards.
CATCCAAAAATGGGCCTCGTCGCTAAAGATGATTTTTTTGGCGAAATTTGGGTCAACTTCCAACTGCTCCAGAGCCCAATCAGCGAACACACGGCGTTGTCTACGGTCATTTACTTTAAGTTCATGGGTCAGTTAGATTTTATACGGGTGCAGACCCAAGTCCCGACGCAAAATTCGCCAAGTTGAAGTCGCAGAAAGGCCAAGTTCTTGTGAACGACGAGAAATTGACTGCCTCGGGTTTTCCCGTACACGCACAGCAGCGATATTTTCAGCAGACCTTGCGTTTCAGTAACGTACGGATGTTGACTAATTATTTATTTAACGAATTTGGGCACCAAACGTCGAATAGTCGACTCGGCAGGACGGTTGTGGCGAGGATAAAAACCACGTAATGCGCGGAACGTTTCTCGAACGGAGCACTTATTTGGAAAATAAAATTAGATGATTTGCACACGTTGTTCAACGCTATAACCTTCCATGGTAATTTGCCATACACTATTAAACAATTCACAATACATTTTTCCATCACATATAAACTTACTTCCTGAATAACAGAACTCATATTTATCACTAGTCCACCGAGGATTCCTTACTTTGAAATGGTGGGGAAAGTTATAAAGATTTTTTTAAAGATATATCTACGTTTCTCGAACGGAGCACTTGTTTGGAAAATAAAATTAGATAATTTTCACACGTTGTTCAATGCTATAACCTTCCATGGTAATTTGCCATACACTATTAAACAATTCACAATAAATTTGATAGATGTTGCTTTAACAACATGGCCGCTACAACCTAACAAATTTTGAGCGTTCCTATTGAAAGACCCTATATTACTAATAAATAAATTGAATTATTTTTAATTTGTTTATAGTTAAGGCATTTATTAACATTGTGGAGGTTTAAAGAAATTTGAATTTGTTTTATCAAACACTGTTTATTCCACTTTATGTAACGGTATAACCCCACAATTCAAACACTGGTTTTATCAAACACTGTTTATACAGGACTCTTTTTTGTACTCCCCTGATGATTTATTTAGTCTTGTTTGTGATCTCTTGATGATGAGGTGAAAGCCTTGAAACCGGTAGGGTTATACCATTACATAAAGGCGAATAAACAGTGTTTGATAAAATCAATTACAAAGTTGAATTCTAATGTAATAAAAATATTATATAAAATAATAATATTTTAGCGTTTTATTTTATTTATACGATGCCTCGTATATTCTTGTTTATGGTAGTGAAATTAGGATGCGTCTTAAAAATTACATTATTCTAAAGATTTTTACTTACTTATTGAAAAGGCTTTAAATATATCTTGAAGTAATCACAAACATACCTGAAACAAAGAAAAAGGTAGAATTACAAAAGGTTCTATGTTGGTATTAGTTCTATAGTAAGGTATTACATGACATTCTACTTTACCCCTTTAGATTATTACAAGTCATGACTTCTGAAAACCCTTCATTGATATGCTTTATTTACATTATATTCCACAGTACATGACTCTATTTTGATCTACAAAAAAACACTTGATTGACATATGTGTACACAAAAACATGAAGATATTTTTTTTCAATTTCTAAAAATTATTTGGTTTTGATAAAATCTAAAACAAATATAGTTGGAAAAAAAATACACCAACTCCTATCAATTTTTTTACACACCAACTCCTATCGAGTCACATATATCGTTTTAATATCAACACAAAACTCAGATAATATATTTTTTATTTTTTTATATAAAAGGCTATATATCCAAACTAGGATGATTTGTGCCACTAAATTAAAGACATGCAATTAAATGAGTCAATATAATAAAATAGATATAAAAAAAATACAGTTCTAGATAATTCAAAGTCTCCACTAATTAAGCTTCAAAAATTGAAGAATCGATCTATAAATGGAAAAGCTCCTCGAAGAAAGAAGAAACGCAACTTTCATTGAACGCAGTAAATGGGTTTTAATACATCAAGTATATTTCGTAACATCGTTTTAGTAGAGCATAATTAATTAAAACGATATTATCTCAGTACTCTAAATTTATGTTAAATCAAACAGTTAAAAAATCTAATTAACAAATTCAATTCAATTAAAAACATGTACTATACAAATTTATGTAAAATTAAACAGTACAAAAAACCACTTGAACTCAAAAAAGGTAGTGTAAATTTATGTAAAATCAAATATATTATAGTTAAAAAAAATACACAATTCGGATATCATGCTGAAGCTTTTTCGATTTTTTTTACATTATGGCCGATATTTTCCTTCAATTGTGATCATCGTTTGGTCATTTTGACGTATATTTGCAAAATGACTATGAAAACGTTGACGAATCTATCTACTAAGAGGCACTTAGTATAAAAACCGGTTAATTCTATAAAAAAACTGCATGGAAATAAGTCGTCAGATATATCGCGTAAAAGCGTGGAATTAAAAAAAAAGTTTCTCTTTTTTTTAATTCACTTAAGGTAACAGGATTGTTGTTATTCTTTACCTCCAGAGAGCCTCTAGTTAGGTGGTGGTAGGCCTCTAGTTAGGTGGTGGTAGGCCTCTAGTTAGGTTGTGGTGGCAGGCTGCGGACTTACGACCTCATCAAGAAATAAGCTAAAAATAAAATTTTCGTCATTTCTCTAGCGTCGGTACAAGACTTCTCAACTGAAATGTCTAAGTATCATAATTTTTCATCCCTTACCATCTTTTGACTATATCAGAGATCCTCAAACGGTTTGTTTACAGTATTTTTTTTGAATTATTAACCTTTTCCCTTACATCTATGAAATAGGTAGGGTAGTTCAGACTAATAAGTAGGCCAGACTTTTTTTACTTTTTTTATTTTCGGTTTAAAAAATGTTTGAAGGGTAATAATAATTTAATAGTTGATTACTTGTGGTTTATTGAAGTTCTGTTTTATGTTATGCCTCATTTTGATAAAAGTAAATTATTTTTTTACTGTTTCGAAATTAAATTCAGGATTCTCACTCCACTAAGCAATGAAAACAGTGTAACGCAATGCCCAAATTTAATTTCATTCTTTATATACAAGACTAATTTAATTCAAATGTAATCAAAAGATTACCACGAATGTAAAAAGAATACATGTTTATGCTGTAGTGACAAAGATTTGAAATGTAAAAAGCCAAAACTAATATCAGATTAGCGTTAATTTTTTTAAATTTTAATATAATTTTACGACACACGAGATAACATAAATGATGCCAAGAAATATAGCGACATAAATAACTGATAAATTATGAGGAATCCACTTAAAATTGTTGAATGACTAAATACAAATATGTTAAAACTACAAACAAGCCAACCCTAGCGACACATGACGGATGTCAAACCGATCACTTTAGAAAAATTACAATATCTGGATCAGAAACAATCTTAACAAGTGAAAAAAATATTCTTACTCTTCTACAGAGATGACAGTATCTGTACTTATAAAAAAATATAGCATATATTGAATTCGTAAAATAAGCTTAACAATATGAACGCGAATATAACCGCTGTGGGCTATGTGGTACGGATTGAGTTAACGGATAATTCCTTCCATGGTATTGGAACAGTTAAATGTGTCTGAAAGGCAGAAGTCTTACCAACTCCGATATGGTGGTTAAAAAAAGTTGTCTTTGGAAGCTTCTTGAAGGTTTCCATGTTCTTCGTATTTCGAAACTCATGTAAGTACTACATGCATCCATCAAATCGACGAACTTACGTTCTAGAAGTATTGCTAGTTCAAAGTTAAGGCAGATGTATTATAATTAATTACATTTTTGTTCTATAGAGTACAAAATGAAGGACTTTTTGCCATAAGGCAATCCCTTTCAACAAACCAGAAATCTTAAGGTCATTCGATGTGAAAAATGTATAAACAGATTTTGTTCAAATACCAATGTGCAGCCGATAATCATTTAGATAGATCTGATAGTAATAAAATATGTCGCACTATTTTTCCTTCTTTGTTAATATAATAAAATTAGGTGCACCCTGTAATAATTCAATTGAAATTATTTCTTTTTATACACGTTCTGATGTAGTGTTGAATAAATAATAATTCAGCTGTCAGTTGACGTGTTCGGGCGGTATTCTTGTGTTTTATGCGGATACGACCTACGTGGCTTAGATGGTAAGACGTCTGTCTTCCGAATCGAAGGCAGGAAGTTCAATCCCTGATAAAATACAGTTTTTAAGAAATATAGGTTTTTCACATGAGACTTAATTAAACACATTTCTGGTTTGTTGTAAAATATTACTACATGACAAAAACAAATCAGGTTATACTACAAACAATGAACGTGTACTGTACGAACGTGTAAGAAACAGCACTGTATTTTGTATTGTGTTTTGTTTCACTTCCGTTGTATATGGTATATTATACTCTGTTTATAGCTAGGTGCCAATCTCTTTCAACCTAACAAAAGGATGTTTATTAAACCTTAAGGAAAAACCGGACTTTAAGCTTAAAAAAATACTAACGGGAATCGAGCCCACAGCTTGTGTCGGAAGACAAACTTTTAAACAACTAGGGCACATATTCCATCATGCATGTGTTTGTATGGAATGAATAAATTTTATGGTGGAACTATGAGTCATACGAGTATATAATATTAAGATGGTTTAAATTCATCTATGTTTTTATTATATTTTAAACATTACAAATACAATATTTATTTTCTTTTTGAGAAGTTGGGTTCTTTGTAGATTTAAACGACCATATTTTATTTTGAAATTGCGTTATATCATTTTACGTGCGTGCGTGAAATGCGTGCACTGAGAATAATTCATGGGGTGACAATTTATGACAGAATATAGAATGAAGTGGTAAGGGATGAATGTGAACTTAAGGCAAATGTATTAAGTAATATTAAGAAGAATACTCTCAGGTGGTTTGGACATATTGAACGAAAGAATGAAGAAAATAAACTTATAATGTAAATATGAGTGGAAGGTGTGGTATAGAAAGATCAAGGAAAGTGTTATTGGCTCAAGTTTATGTTATTTTGAAAGAAGAAAACGTAGAAATTCAGAAAAAGGATGAAGGGTGGCGAACGATAAATGTTGATATATGAAAGTTTTGTGCTGCATCCTCTATGCCTACTTCAACAGGGAAATTGCGTGATGGTTTGTATGTGTGTATGTAAATAGCGCTATAAAAGTATACAAATATCACGTAGGGGTACCCTTGTGGGGTAGTTAGTGAGAACAGATCTCAAAAACTTTTGTTTACATGTACACAAATTAAGCCTTCTCTACGTTCATACATCTTGTGACGTGCATGGCCTCGCGGTACCGCATTGGACTTCCTTGCTGAAGGTCGCCAGTTCTAGCTCCGCGTTGTGCTACTCCCCTCGAATGAAACAGATGTTTTTCCGCCTAGTATTTTGAAGTACAATGATACCTATGACTTCGATCATATCTATTCTTTAAAAAAAAAATGAAGAAAAAACATACCGTTGTGCTCCGATCGTTTCCCTTCAGTGTGCCATCGGAACTAGTACAGCGGTACAGCCGGTGAGTTTGTTGGTGTGAAACGGTTCACTCACTTAAATTATCTCAACGACACAGCTTTGCTTTCCGACTGAATTGACGAGGGGATCGTCTACTACGGGTCCCAGCAAATTATCTCAACGACACAGCTTTGCTTTCCGACTGAATTGACGAGGGGATCGTCTACTACGGGTCCCAGCAAATTATCTCAACGACACAGCTTTGCTTGCCGACTGAATTGACGAGGGGATCGTCTACTACGGGTTCCAGCAACGATGACGATGAGTGTGAAAGAGACAAAATATGTGTGTCGAGGTAGAAGTGCAATGCGACGGCTCACTCTCTCAAAGATGGGAGAAAAAAAATTCCACGGCACAGCTTCGCTTTCCAACTAAATTGACGTAGGGATGACGATGGGATCCTCGAATACGAGCAACGACGGCGGCATCTTATCAAGCACAAATTTATATTATTAAAACTTCTCACTTTGCTTTCTTTGAAAATCTGGTCTATAAAGTCAATAATTATTTTTTTATGTATCTTTTTCTTCTCAGTGTCATGTCATGTCCCTCTTACGTTGAATATCGCTTGAGAGTAGATATCTTTGTCCCCGGCAGCCCGAAAAAGATCTCCAAAGCCCATTATCAAGATCTCCAGTCCAATCACGTATATTGCGGAGCCAGGAGATTTGCCTCCTGCCAACACCTCTTCGACCTTCTATTTTGCCTTGGATGATCAGGTGCAGTAATT
>CATKWJ010000327.1:0-61452 GCA_949825065.1 Odontocerum albicorne | reverse complement strand
TTAAAAATGTACTTGCATAGTACCCTATGAAAAAAATATGTTTTTTAATTAATGTGTTTTATTAACCACATATTTTTGGCTTCATTCATTTTCATAAAACTAATAAATAATTTTCTGTTAGAAAATTTGTAAAATTGAAAGAAACTTATACTTTTATATCGTACTATTCGTATATTAGCTTATTTCATATATAAAACTTTTTTTTCCATCATTGGATTTTTTTAATCTTGGAAAATATTTACAATGTACGAGTGTAATAACATGTTTTTGTAATAACAAATGTAATGTACACATCAAAACAATTGACGTTATAAAGGTGTGCAAGAAAATGAAGTGGCAATGGGCAGGACACGTAGCCAAAATGTCAAATTAATTCCCGATGGACGTCCAAAATAATCCAATAGTACCCAAGAGGCATAAAGATTCCTAGAAGAAGACCGAAGGTACGCTGGATAGATTAAATCAGGAAGCATGGCAGCATCACATAGCACCAACGAGCAAAAAAACCGAACTATGTTATTGAGAGTCAACTTGGGGATACCTTTATCCGGCAGTGGATCGACCCTGGTTGACAACGTTGATGATGATTACATACCATCACGTCGTCTCACTATTGTGTAAACAGAATGAAGAGACCACCAAATGTTCCTATCGCGACACACATATTAGATATGTTGTACATCCAAACACCTTATAATACAGCTGCTACGATTTTCCTTGATTCTTAAATGTCCTTCTTTCAAAATACCGTTCACTTGATTCAATCATACTTTCCTTGGTCTTCCTTTGCCGCACCTTTCGTTCACATTTGCACTGAATATTCGTTTCATTAGCCTTTATAGTAGTTCTTCATAGATTTATTTCACGTGCTCAAAATCTCTCAGATTACTATTTTTCATCTTGATCAATCAGCCTCAAGTTTACAGTCCTCCTTGATCACTTAACTCTGTATTCTATTTTCATCTTAATCAATCAGCCTCAAGTTTACAGTCCTCCTTGATCACTTAACTCTGTATTCTATTTTTCATTGTCAGCTCATTTATTCTTTAAAATATCGTAAAATTTATACGAAGAACTTTTAATTTACTTAATTTGGCGAGCTATAATAATAATCTTTAAAAAATACAAAAACTATTATTTCCATAACAATATTCTGCAAATGTTCGTCTTAGTGTATATTTTAAAATGAGACTTAAATTTACCACTCTAATTTTTTTTACTTTAATCAGGGGTCAAGATTTATGGATCGTTTTTACTTTCCTTATTTATTGTACGAGTATACCTCGAGGTATTTACCTGTGAGGTCGTTAGCTGTTGAAAAGTGCAACCTTACCAAGATTGATTGTTCCATTCATGAAGTGCATAAAATTTTAAAGAAACAAATAACATTTTATATCAACTTGGAAACTTTACGACGGGAAATAAATAATAAATGAGATCAGATTAAGTTTCACCTACTACAGGGATCCAAATGGTACATATATCGTATCAAAAATGTTATTTGCGATTTCGCTATTTTTACAATTTCTATGAATTGCAGAATATTTATTGTTTTATATTAATTTTTCATTCTATGTACTCGTATATAGTAATTCAGTCCCTGGTGGGTTTGTCACCATATGACAATATCTTACAACTAACCAAAAAGCCTTTAGTAAAATCTGGAGGAGAACCTTTTATTTATAAAATCCGAGTGTCAATAGGCATATAGTATAATCCGCAACCCACAGGCTAGAAGACGAACACCTTATCTACAAAGGCATGGAGACTGTCATGTATATAAAGTTATTTAATAATTTCTATTAATCCTCAAATAATCTTTATATTTTTTCCACAGGACTGTTTCTATTGTGCAAGGTATTCTCTATGTTTAAACGATAGCTCATTTTGTATAAATTTACACTTATAGGTATAAGTGATGACATTTTAGGTACTTAACTTTTTAAGTTAAATAAAACATGCTTACAAAATTGTAAAACAACACCGTAAAGAGACAACCAAATATCTTTACATACAGAAAAGAATATAATGTAAATATCTAGCTTCAAATTGTGGATTTTTCGTGAGTACAATTTTAATAATTATAGTTTTGGTTAGGACGTTACATTCTCAATTATATTATTGAGGTATGGGTAAAGAAATATTCTATCACGTAAATTTTTAAATGCGTCTGTTTAACCTTTCCTTCCCTGTGTTGGGTATCTTCTACACGTTGCTTCTAATAACCATCAATATCTCTATAAATATAATAAATACAAGGTTAAGATTTTAGGTATTCCTCCATAATATATTAACGCATTGATTTAAAAAATAATATTAATAATAATCAGAGTTTATCGACTATATCGTGGGTACTTTGTGAAGATCAGAAACAAATTCGCATTTAAATGCTGTGAGTGCCTCGACCTTGTGTCTTGACAAAAGGTGAAGAGTATGCGGGAAACGCGACACTATATTCGCATCTCACTCTTGCATACTCCACTGAATTGCGAGGAGCTCAATTGTCTCAATCGTCGCAAGCGTAAGCCACGCCGAGGTAAGCCACTACTGCTCCGCGCCGCAGTTGCTTCTGGGCTTGCTAATAGATTAGACGTACGCCCGTTCCGTGAGCGTTGCCAGGTGGTTTTTTAATGTTTTCAGCAAATAAATCTCAATTATTATAATTTTTAACTTCAATTATAATTAATTAAGGGGATTATCTATGAATGTTCTTATTTTTCCGATTTAAAATCGCTAATTTTTGATCGCGTACTCACTACCTAACACCGGAGCGCGCGTTTCAATTTTAGCACCGTAAGGGAAGGGTTAAAAAAGTAATATATGACCTCTGAAAACTAGACTGAAAATGGCCTCTACAGTCTACTGGGAGTATCTTAATGGTTACCTTCTGTATATAAATCCAACGCATTAACCGCAGCGCCGAGGACATCATTTTGTTTATCTTATACAAATACTTTTTTTCTTTTATCAACAAAAATGGTCAAGGCAGTCAATTATCCGTGTAACTCTTAATTTGAATTCGGTCACATTATTTGTTTCATTCCCGATTTTCCTTATTTAGTCCATCGATTTATGACATCTCAATTTTATTGTTGCTATTTAAATTATTAACCCTTTAGTGTAAACTATTTATTTCCAAAATAAATAAAACACTTATTTTTATATTGTATTCACCACTGTTTTATTTGAATTCACTACCGGTTTCAAAAACTTCCGTCTTCCTTGTCAGGGGGAAAATGAACTAAATTACGTCTAAAATATATTTTTTCTAATTGTAAAAGGTGCAGGAGAGGGGGAAGGAGTAGTGACCAATGAACGGAGGGGGGGCAGATATTCGTAAAAAAGAGGGTTTTTCAACGGGAAACATATTCAGCACAGGACTATTATTGAAATAAACTTGGTTGTTTATAATGTTGAGACCTTACTAGCCACTCCTACCCTCCCCCTCTCCTGTACCTTTTACAATTATAAAAAATATATTTTACACAGAATTTAGTTCATCTTCACCTGACGAGGAAGACGGAGATCTTGAAACCGGTACTGAACTTAAATAAAACAATGATGAATATAAAATAAAAAATAAGTGTTATATTTATTTTATTAAAAATGTATAAACAAGACACCATAAAGCGCAACCAATATTAAGATACTAAGTAATCCATTGGATACGGTAATGTGACATATAGTATGTAAAATATTGTAAATATAGTTGTTTTTTTGTTTAATGATAATATTTATTCTTATTATAGTCACTAGTAATAATTTACAAACTATATAATACGCTAACAGAAATCATGACGTCTATACTCGTAACAAAATTTTGGAAAATACCTACGTCTATAGACGTATAGATGTTGTGTCATATTACCTCAACATAACAACGACGTCTATGGACGTTATGTCCACTAAAGGTTAATGAATTAAGCACAAATAAATTATAATTTCATTGTCCTTGTTGTTAATGTACTTGTTTTCTGACTCGGAATTTGAAGGTTCGATAACCGCTGATACCCATTATTTTGGAAATGGGTATCAGTATGTATTGTTTATAGTTAAGGCATTAACGTTGTGAAGGTTTAAAGACATTGTAATTTATTTTATCAAACACTATTTATTCCACTTTTTTGTAACGGTATAACCCTACCGGTTTCAAGGCTTTCACCGCATCTTCAGGGGAGCACAAACAAGACTCTTGTTTATAAAATAAATTACAAGGTATCAGTATGGTTGCCACTTCAGGTCTATTTAATATTTTTTGGTTGGCTCTTAGAAATGCTACATGGGAATTACTCCACCAGGTTGTACTTTTCCCGAAAATATAATTCAATACAACAATTTCTTGAATAATATTTGCGATCATGTAACTTCCTTTATTTATGTTTTTCTGGTTGGTCTGAAGAGATTTTAAGGATTTTTTTACATATACAAGTATTTTTTAAATTTAATAGCACCTCCCTGACATTATTTTAAGAAAAATTTTAGCAACTTCATTTCTATCTCGTCAGACTTGTTTTATCTTGTCAATAATTTTAAATTATTTCAAAGCAAACTTTTTAAGAACAATTTAAGTATTCTGTTCTTTGAACTCCTAATTTATAATTGGATTTTTATAATTCAGATACTCTGGATTTTTATAATTCAGTACATATTTAATTACCAATTAAATCAAAATCAAGTTTTTATTTATTTTTTATCAAAACTTTAAATTTCTTTTTTCTTTTTATTATATCGTTATCATCCATGCATATTGGTCCTCCAAAGCAGTTGTCACACTGTACTAAACAAGATCTACTTAAGGATATGGGAATGGGCGTATTATCAGAAGTAACATAATGCTTCTAGGTTTGAAAACAGGATTTCCTCATCGCTGTCCCACATCACGCGTTCTGCTTCTAATTTATCTAAGATATGTTTTTATGCTTTTAAAACACACGCAAAAGCGCTCATGGTATATTAATAATAAATTATATTTTTTCTAAATTTCAATATTATTTTTATATGTGGATGTTTACTAAAATTCCTCAGTGGTCTGGTTAATAAAACCCTTGTCTTCCACTTCGAGATAAAATAAATAAATAATAGTTTTATTGATAGCAACATAGTATGTACAAAATATATTTAAATAACACTTCTAAAACACATAAATTGCAGATAATACATTAAATACAGAAGCTATCAAAAGGTCTGGGCTCATCTAATAACATCCCCTCGGCCAAGATACACCCCACCAATACAGGGCGAACCTAGCCACGGGAACACCAGATGTTTTTCAGCCCACACCCTTGAACACGTAGAACAAGAATATAAAAAAAAACACAGAAAATAAATAGATGACAAAAAAAAATACATTCAAGAGAGAAGACACTAAAAGGTCCGGTCTCATCCCACAAACATTCCCCCGGCCGAGATACATCCCACCAATGTAGGGCGAGCCCAACCGCAAGGGCATCAGGGGGCTTCCATCCCACACCCCGCATATCTAGATTAAAGAATAAATAGAAAAAAAAAAACGGGTTCGATTCTCGATGGTAGCCAAAATAAAACATGTATGTATGTATAACAAATGGTATTACACTTTCGTTGTATGCAGAACAACTTGCCACACTAATGGTCATATGGCAATATTTTCCAATCAATAAGAAAGATATTAGAGGTTTTAATTGAAAACCGGACCAGAAACCTTTTTTTTTAATCTGGGTTCGAACGGGTATCGAACCTGCAGTCTCTGGGCTGAAGGACAGATGTTTTCCAACTAGGTTATGCCAAAATATAAGGAATCCCTTTCCGGTTAAAGAGTGTGTCTTGTATCAATACTCCCAAGCGCTAGACATTTGTCAGTGTTGTGATCTCTTTACGTGCGGTTGTATTTCGTTCGATGACGACCTAAGAGTAAAGTGCTTCAGTGGATCTGAACCCGAAGCCTTGATTTACAGTGCCAATGGCAATGTCTGCATTAACAATTCGAAGATGTTGAAACGGTTCCATGAGAAGGAATAAATAAATAATAAAATCATTATTATTTGATTACAACATCAAAATTTTAAGACAGAAAAACTTTTTTCATCGTTACAATGACTCGCGTGGGTTTCTGGGAATACTTGAGTATATAAGGAAACAATTTTAATACAGAACACTTAAAAACAAAAAAAATATCAAATATAACTCCTGAATTTTATCGGACGGCTACTTTTTTTAAATCTCACATCCAATATAACCCATAAACAAAACAAAACTCCAAGTTACTTGTTTCGAAAAGATATTTGAAAAATAAATTGAAAATGAATATGAAAGACCTTTTCATAATTAATTTTATTTAACCGAGAAAAAAAGGTTGTTGTAAACTCAAAATCTACAAATTCTTTTTGAATTTTTTTCTTTTTTGAATTAAAGAATAAATATGTTTTATGATCATGTTTTTAGTTTAAATATGATAGTCTGACTCTTAAACCAAATATTTAATAAAAAATAAAAAAAACAGTACAAGAAAAAATACCAATGAATGTTAAAGACTTTTAATTATATTAAGGCGTTTTATGTCATTTTAAGTGCATGTACGAAACACTTTTATTATTCTTAGTGTATTTGGTACGTTATCCCTACATAATCCAAAGTAACTTTCTTTATGATTTCAGGTAAATTTTAATAAATTTAAAGTTATCACTGGTTAAAACAATAATTGACTTCAACTCCACTGTGTTGTCACTATACTATTGTATCTAGAAAGATAGGTTGAAGGGAGTGCAGCGTTGATATTTTAGGTTTACAAATTATGTGTACCTCGCGAGAAATGAACTATGCATATTTCATGTAGTTTTTGAGCTTGACGAGATGGTCTAACGTATGGAAAGTAACATTCTAACATTGTTTACAATTGTCAATTTGTATTACGATTGTCCTACATTTGTTCAATTAATTTGTTTACTAACTGCTTCCAGACCAACGCGATATAATAATTTGTTCAATTGTAGGCGTAAGGCAACAAATTATTCCTGAAATACGAGTACATCAATCGTTTGGTTGCATAGGATAGGTTTGAACACTTGATAGATACATTTTACTCCCCTTAATCTCATATAAATTTATTTTGAATGTGATTTTTCTTAACTTTTGTTTTTTCGTCATAACAGTATAATAATGTATTGAAATTAATTGTCGTGGTTGTATTGTAATTCATTATCGGATCGTTCAATTTTGATAACTTATTTTTTTTTTATAAACATATTATTTTGTCTTTGATTTTTTCTTACATTGTTGAACTCAAGATCTAAGAAACATTGAATCAAGTTAAATAAAATTATCGATTTTTCATTATAAAAACATATCAGCATAATTTTCTGGTTAGCCTTAAGATTTCATTTAAACAAAACATTTGCATTTTTTGGTTTCAAAATCAATTAATACAATCCTTCATATTGACATTAATCACGTTACTTTTTAACAGGATTTTCATGAGCTGACTCCAAATTAAATATGCCCCATCCCTTTCAATTATATTGGGCAATTAGTTAAAACTCGTTTGCACATACATTTTTTTATTTTTTGAAAACATTGTACATCATTCATTCGTTTCGTTACTTTTTATTTAAAAAAATATCTATTTAATGTGCTACCAAAGACTCGCGGTTTAAAAAAACTAAACCAAGTTAAAAAAAACTCCATTAAAAAAGGCAATTGTTTTCGTTTTCAGGAAAACAAACCCGGAATTCGGAGTTTGAACCAATTTTAAAAATAAATTTTCCACAGGGACGTCTATCTCACATCGTTTAGAAATCTGACAGGATGTAATTTTGTCCCGAAAAAAATGAATAAATCACATTTTATTCAACATTTTGGCGCTTGTACGATGTAACATTTGAAGGGAAAAAAAACATGTAAGAATAAAATAAACTATTGCACGTATAGATAATTTTATAAAGAAATCCTTGTATCTTCAAAACATTACAATTATTATCATATTTATCAGAGGGATTGGTTATTCCTAATAAGTCTAATATAAGAGAGGATTTACTATTGGGAGTTTGCTGTTACTGGCTTCAAAGCACGGAATTTACTTCTTTACAATTGTAAAAATGGATAGCGTACACAGTAAAAACTCCACTTGTTTTGGAATGAAGCATAATATCGTGCTGGGATGATTTGTCAAACAATTCACGTTCAAAGTCAAGATTATACTGCACCCATTTTAAGAATGAAGTACATAAGCACTACCCTGCATAACTAAACATATGTTATGTCCGACCTAGACAGGTTGACATAAAGTGCCCACGATTTGAATTTACATTTTAATCAATCTTGTGTGTATTATACTGTTATTATTATTATTGAATATTAATGAACAACTTATTCCACTAATTTCATCAATCCCTACGGCATTTGTTTATATGGAATACTTCAGGCGGAATGATCATCTGCCTGAGGAGAACCTCGAGTATAAACACTTGTCACGGACATGTATCTATAAATGATAATTATTAGGATTACAAGTTATTTATAAATTATTATTCTAAAATGAATTTTCAAAAAGTTTAACCCTAAATCTTTAATATATTAATACTCGTATCGAGTTTCAAATAGGCATCTCGTTGGTATAAATTAAAATTTCAGAGCCAAGAATAAGAGAACATTGGAATTGACAAAGTTTAACTTATTTATTTGCTTGTAAAAACAAGCATTATTTTATTGTATTGCACTTGAGTTGTATAGAGTACAATCTAGTGGATTTATTGTCATGTGACAATATATTCCAACCAACCGGAAAGATGCTCAAGAAGCTTAAGGTTAAACTCTTTATAGCTGTAGAAATAATTATTACTCGATTTCTCCCGTACCTAGATTACATCAATTAGGTTATCACTATGCTGTAGTCTAAGACATATTTGGTGGCAGTTGTAATGCTTCTAAAAGTTATCTGAGAGAGCATTTCTGTTTGTTTGAACCATAAATACGACGCCACGGCGTGACTCGTGATGATTTTTGTTTGTTTGATTCATAAATACGACGTCACGGCGTGACTCGTGGTGATTTTTGTTTGTTTGAACCATAAATACGTCACAGCGTGACTTGTGATGATTTTTCTATTTCTTTTCGTTGGCTTTTTTTCTCTTAATCTTTTCGAAATCTCTGAAAATATTTTTCAATATGCGTTTTTTATTATGTGTATTGGTATAAGTGAATTATACATACATATTTTTTATTATTATTGTTAACAGATTTTTGTTATTTTTTGTCTCATGTTTGTATTGTAAGTGTATGTAGGGAAGGTAGCATGCATGTGTCAACTGCTTTCTAGTGTTTTATATATAATTCATGTAAATGTTATACATTTTGTGACGAATTATTATTTGAGTATAAATGTTGTTCCTTTTTTTAATGGTAGAAAGACGTTTTAAAAAAAATGGTGTCAACAGTAATCGAATCTTAAACCCCGAGTTGGGGGACAGTCGTCTTACTTACTAGGCTACGGAGATTTTACGTGATATCAGATATTCTTAACAACACAGATTCCTGTGATTTATATTGCTTTCAAAACTAATATTTACTTCCTTAGATCAAAGTGGCATTTGCGTTTGGACCACACACAATGCATAGTACTTTAATACTTGGCGATCGATTTATTGTCAAAAACATTACTAAGTGTACTGCTGATATTGTTCCCTGTAGAGACATGCCTTCGTATATCTTTTTTTCCTTATCTTCCATGTAATAAACGAATATTTAAATGTTTAAGCAAAATCAGATTAAAAAAATACAAAAAAAAAAACTTTTCTGAACTTCACGTTTTTATAAAATAAAATAAAAAAAACCTTTGCTTCTTTAGTTTAACACATTCAGTTGCGCTTTGCCACATTTTTTTTACTTCATCTAAATTTTAATGCTGCTTTGTGTCGTCCAACAAGGGAAGTAAAAACTCGAAATTCGTTTGTTGAGTCGAGTCTCGATTATTGCAATTCTATATATCCTGGTTTGCATAATTCGTGAATGTCTACACTTCAGTCTGTTTTCAATGTAACTGCTAAGCTAACATATGGTAGTCATAAATATTGTCAAATTAGTCCGCTCCTAAATAGTCTACATTGGCTTAAATGTCGCGAACGGTTTTATTTCACAGTTTGTATTTTTGTATTCGAGTCCCTTAATGGAATGTTTCCACTGTATCGAATCTGTTTGTAAGTGATGTTCTTTAGGAGAGGAGTAGAACTTTAAAGTAAATTTTATCTTTATCGAATAAATTGATTATTCTGAATCGATTTAATATGGGAGTATCATGACAGAGATTTTATCGTCGCTGGTCCTGTGACGTGAGATGGTCTTTCTGGTGTTAAAGATGGGAGGTCTTGTCAAAATTTATAATAACATATAAACATTACACACATGCTCTACATTCAACCTAAAGCCGAATATGTTACTTACACATATCGGAAGATCTACAAAGGTTTTTTTAGTAGTTCGTCTTCCCTTGGCTAGTTTTCTGTAGTGTTCTTATGTAATATAATTTTCTGGACATATGTAGATGCGGGGTAGTACCTTATCTATGGCTGCAACCACTACCGTAATATTCTTACACTCAACGTAAATATACGAGTATATTTGTCATGTTATATTTTTAATCAATCAATAATAGTGGGCGCGATATAAATCGTCTTTATATTATTATCTTACAAAAATCCTACGTTGTAACAAGAACGTGCCCACTCAGACTGTCTCAAGTGATGGATAGCTTGTTCGGAGTTTCGGTCCGATGGTAGGACACCTTACTCCTTCATCGGATAAGTTCTGACTGTTAAGATATTTATTGGAAATTTTTGGATCTTTTTGGGAATCGGGAAAGGATAGGTTTGTGGTAATTGTTTTGATTTTATGAATGATTATGAGAAATTATAAACGATTAAATACATATATAAATATGATGATATATACATAATATTAAATACAAATATACATAAATTTGTGTCGTCACACACTGTTTTATATTGAATGGGTGAAAAAAAAAAAAAAAAAATAATAATAATGATGGTGAATAAATTATAAGAATGAATATAGTATATGTAGATTAGTAAATGAGTGGGGAAACGTGTGTGACTTTTATAAATATATTAAGGTGTAGAAAATGTTTGTTGAAGGTGAGAAATGCGGTTGCCTATGGGGGTAAACTGTCTGCCGGAGGAATTATCGATGATGGGGTGTTCAGAGTGACAATCGGGGGGTCATTTGGGGGGATGATTAGAGTTAAAGAGGGGGGGGGTCGGGGGGATGTTTCGCAATATTGATTTCGGACGAGTGTGTCTGTGACTGGTGTTCGCGTTGTAGTTATCTAAGGCTTTTATGACTGGGTTGGGATGACGGGATATAGAGCTGTAGAACCTTTCGGCCAGAGCGCGCATATGTTCGGGGATAGTATGTAGTTTGGTATCTGCGTGGAGTCTTGAATTACGGACGATGTAGGGTGCTTTTAAAATTATGCGGAGGGCTTTGTTGTGAATGATCTGAATGTGATGTAGCGTTGTTTTCTTCGCGTGGCCCCAGACCGGAAGGGCGTATGTCAGTTGCGGTCTGACGATCGCTTTATATAGGTGGAGTTTAGTGCGCGTGCTAAGTTTGCTGTATTTACTGATAAAGGGAAATAATGATTTGAGTGTTCCGTGAGCTTTTGATTTGATATTGAGGGCGTGTTTATGCCACGAGAGTCTACTGTCTAATGTGAGGCCTAGGTATTTTAAGTGTTTTGACCATGGGACGCTCTGGCCGAAGAGTTTAAGAGTTCTGATGGGTTTGATGTATCTGCGTGAGAAGCGGACTGCTGTGCTTTTGGTGGGATTTATTTTGATCTTCCATTTGGTGCACCAGTGCTCCAGAATGGGAATGAAGTCTTGCAGTCTGTTGTGGGATACGGACTCATATTTCGATGAAGAGAGAAAGGCTGTGTCGTCAGCGTATTGCGCGGTGATACAATGTGTACGTGAAAATTGGGGCATATCGCTCGTGTATATGTTATACAGGATAGGGGACAACAGTGCACCTTGGGGCACACCTGCCAGAATGGGGCGAGGGGATGAGTTTATACCGTCTATTTTGACGGAGAAGGAGCGATTTTCAAGGAATGATGCGATGATTTGCACTAGTCTGAGGGGAATACCTGACTTGTGCAGTTTGAATATGAGTCCGTTGAGCCAGACTGTGTCGAAGGCTTTCGCCACGTCTAGTGAAAGGAGGGTCGTGAGGCCTTTGGAGCTGAAGTATTTGATGATGTGTTCTACAACGCGAAGAAGCTGATGGTTGGTAGAGTGTAATGGCCTAAATCCGTGTTGCGAATCTGGGATGATGTTACGTGAGTAAGTTTCTAACGAGAGACGTTCTAGGATTAATTTTTCGAGCACTTTACCTAGAGTCGGGAGCAGACTGATCGGCCTGTAATTTTCAGGGATAACGTGGCTTTTACCCGGTTTAGGGAACATGATGACGTCGGCGTTTTTGAATGGGGTTGGAAAGAATTTATGTCGAAGGCAGGCATTGTAAATGGCGGTAAGGGCGTAAATGGCTTTTTTCGGAAGTTTTTTCAAGGTGAGATTATTGATTTTATCGGGGCCGGGGGCTTTTTTGTTGATGAGATTTTTTATGATAGATTGAATTTCTAACGGTGAGAAGAAGTCTGTGGTGGGGGGGGTTTGCTCATTTAATATGTCGGCAACTGCGTTGTCGACCATTATTGAGTGAGAGGGGTTAGAGAGGTCTGCATTTGGCGAGAAGATATTAGCTAGAGAGTCAGCAAAGGTCTCTGCGCGGTCGCGAGCAGAGAAAACGGGGCCATTTGGTCCTTGAAGAGAGTTGGGTCGGGAGGGCGTATTTCTAAGGCTACGCGTTAGTTTCCATTTGAGTCCATCATTGTATTCGAGAGACTCGACGAAGTCTGACCATTTGTCGTTGCGGAGTTGCTGTAGGAGGTGTTTGATTTTTTTGACTAATCTGTTGTAGTCAGTTTTGTAAGAGGGGACAGCTGTGTTTTGCCACAACTTTCTGGTTTTGTTTTTTTCCATAATCAGTATTTTGATATGTGGAGGAAGGGGAAGTTCGGGTTTATCGGCTGGTCTCTCTTTTGAAGAGGATGTGAGAGCGGATTTGATGGTGGTTGTGAAGTCATTTATAGCGGCGTCTATGGAGTTCGTGTCGGGGAAGGTTGTCGGTATTTTGATGCTGCTGTCGACGTTAATAGCGAAATCGCTCCACGAGGTGGTGTGTCGCGGGGGGGCTGAGGGCGAGAAGGGTGGTAAGCCATCCGTCAATTGAAGTAATACCGGGTAGTGATCGGATTGAAGCTGGTGAACAGTCGTGAGATCTGTTTGATAGAGAATGTCGTTATGGACAATGATGTCGATGACATCAGGGCGATGATTGTCTATTAGTGGATAGAGGGTGGGAGACGTGGGTCCTTCCACGAAGTATCTTTTCCGGGAGGAGATTTCGTCAAGTTTATTACCGTGAGTGTTGGAAGTGCGGCTGTGCCAGAAGGGGTGTTTAGCATTTAGATCTCCCGCCATGATGGTGGGGATATTATCTGCGAGGAATGAGTCCAATTCAGACTCGACAAGTGGGGAGGTAGGTGGAAGATAAGTCGCGCAAAGTTTAAGAGGGCCGTGATTGGCGGTGTTTACCACTACGCATGTGGATTCTATGTTGACGGTGGAAGGGGAGGGGATGTGGCAGTGGTCTATTGTGCTTTTGATGAGAGTTGCGGTGCCGCCTTTTCTGCCGATGAGGCGGTCGTCTCTGTAGCAGTAGTAGTTACGGATGCTGTAACGGTAGCTCGGTTTGAGATGCGTTTCCGTTATCAGCAACACGTCCAGGTTGTGCTCGAGAAGGAAATCCTCGACCTCTTGTTTATGTGTTCTGAGGGAACCGTTTGCATTCCAGAACGCGGCGGATATATGGGATGGTTTATAGGTGCGAGCCATGTTCTTGGATGTAGTTGAGGAGGTTCATGGCTTCGGTGATGGCTGATTTTAAGTTATTCAAAATGAGATCGCGATTTGGGGGGGGGGCGGCGGGCAATATGTAGTTTTGGGGTGTAGATGTTGATAATAGGGGGCGATGAGTTGCGACGTTCGCGTATGACGCGTTGGAAGTGACTGGTTTCGATGCACTCTGGGGGGCGTTGGGGAATCGCCGTGTGGCGTTGTTTGCCGAGGGGGCGTTCGATAAGGGGGCGTTGGTGGAGGGGCGTTGGTAGATGCCATCCATGAGGGGGCGTAAGGGCTGCGGGGTCTGGAAGTGGTGGTGGGGAGCGATTGAAGGGAGGTTGCTCTTGGGGAAGCGTGGGTAGCCTCTGAAGTTGGCCGTGTGTGGGCCTCCGCAGTTACAGCAGGTGGCGGGAGTGTCCGCGGGCTTCCTGCATTCAGATGTGTGATGCGTTCTACCGCATTTCACACAGTTGGCTGGGGCGTGGCAGTTGCCGGCGGAATGGGCGAACTGTTGGCATCGATGACACTGGCCCATGCCTTTGCGCTTGTTCAGCTCCTCCACTGTGACTCGAATATCGAGTACACCGTGGAGTTCGGTGAAGATGCGCTTTGCGGAAGAGTCCCTTGTCATCTTGACGATGACCATGGGGAGTTCCACTCGATTCCGGTTTTTCATGCGATACACATTTAAAACCGGATAATCGAGTGATTTGAGTTCATCTGAAATGTCCTCGACGCTGATAGGGGTCGGTAGGCCGCGGATGACGGCTAGCAGGGGCTTCTCGCTCTCCAAATGGAAAGAGTGGTATGGAATGGCGAGAGAATCGGTAATGTGGACTAGGGAGCGGTAGGCCTCTACGGTTTCAGTGGTGATTTTAAGATCACCATTGGGCTGCACCTTCGAGGAGAAGTGAATGTTTTGAGACCTGAGTTTAGCTCTCAGGTCTCCATATTTGGCGGAATTGTGAAGTACGATGGGGGGGATGCGGTCTTTTTTGATCTGAAGTAGAGGTCGTGAGTCATTATTTAGAGGTGGGGCGGGGGCTGCGGGATGAGGAGGGCTGAGTGGGCCTCTCATTTTTTTGCTGGTTTGGGCCACGGTGGCACCAGCTGGCTTCGGGTCTGATTGGGGGCAGACGAGGGGGGGGCTTTCTTGGGATTGAAGAGCCCTTTTACGGTTTTTGGCAACAGATTGCCAGTCCATTTCTGGAATATCCGGAATGATAATTATTGGCGGGGAAAGTGGGGAGTCAAAAGTGGGGGTGGGGCGCGGCGGTGTTGTGATAGGGATAGGGACCACTGACAAGACAGTGGGTGAAATAGATGGAGGGTTTTTGGCCTCAATCGAGACCTCACCTTTATTGAAGAGTTCACGAAGAAGTTTTACCATCTTCATTGTCTCTTTTTTGGATGTGGTCTCCATCTTGAAGAGCTCGAAGGCTTCCTCGAAAGTGGAAATGGTCAGATCAGGGGATGTTGAGCGGTCCGGGGACTTAGCGAGGTCTGGTATAGGCGAGGTCACGGGGATGGATGCGGGCGTTTCGGTTGGTTCGGAACTAGTTTTTCTAGTAATGATGCGTGGAGTTTTAATGATGAAGTTCGGTTTGACGGATTTGACGGACTTCATGGCTGCTTAATAGGAGGAATTGAACAAATAGAAAGAATAATTGTGGACAGTAAAAAAAAAGTAGGATATAGCTGTGGAAAAAATAAATATAATTGTGTAATGAGTAGAAACACAAACAGTGATAAATAAAGAATTAAAGTTTTGATGAGTAATGTGAAATATGAAATGAAGATAGGATGGGGAGAGCTGTCGACCTTTTCAGATCTTCAACTCTGCCCTCGGAGTGTAAAAGGGTAAGAAGGATAGTAACAGTCAGTGGCTTACTTGATGAAGAAGAAGAAATTCTGGCATCGACCGGCACTCGGAACAAATTATGTCACCAAGAATTTGTGGAGGCCGGCTCCTTATCACGAGTTAATATAAAAATAAACCGATTTGATCTAAACGGCTGTCTGGGACGAGTGGAATGTCAATTGGAATGTCAATTTAATGTTTGTTTGTGCACATGCGAGGCCGGGAACGACACTTGTTATCACTGTTTTAGGCGACGATGCGCGGAAAGTATGCGCACTGGCAAAAACGGCGACGGTGAATTTTAAGCGACACTATATGAAGAATCGTGTATTGTACTTATTCGTTAGCAACGGATTGCAGTGAGATCGCGTTATGTTAGCAACAAGCGACTGCTCTGTAGCAGATCCGTGACTGAACTCTCAGACTGTCTGTACTCTATTTTACAATATTACTCTATTTTACAATATTAAGATTTTGTACTTTAAAAACTATAGCTTTTTTCACTCTATCTTATTAGCTTATTATTCCAAATATTTAGTTTTAGGGTAGGAGTAATGTTTATAAAATATATAATCCTCGGATATGACTAGCTTTAAAAATGTAATTGCTTGAAGTTTTGACAGTTATAAAATAGTAAAATTCCTTTTTTCTTGTGCGAAATCTTCATATTAGGAAAAATAAAACCTCTGAATCTGGGTAAAATATTAAAATTTTAAGAGGAGGTTTTATTTTGTGGGGAACTTTATTTTTTTTTGTTCCGACAATCTTGATCTCATCCTTGATATTTTTGTTATACTATGATTATTTAAAAAGTATCTGGAATGCTTTACTAAAAAACCTAAAAATAATACATTTATATATATAGATGCTTTAACACCAAATACGAAGTAACTTAATATTTGTAATCACATTAAATCAATTAATTATAACATTAATAATAAAAGAACATTTTATCTAGCAGTTTGGAGAGGTGACTCTGCTTAAGGGTGTTCCAGCTTGGGGATTCGAACTTACTATTATTAACAGATTCAAATATCACAAAACAATTTTTTATAAGAAGGTAAAGCGTAAAGTTAGGAAAATGGTGGCTGCAGCCATTAGATAAGGTATCTGCATATGTTAAGAAAACTTATTTGTTGAAGGTGGTGGCTGCAGCCATTAGATAAAGCATTGGCAAATGTTAAGAAAAACATATTTGGTAAGAACACTACAAAAAAACGGAATGTTGTGTATGTATGCAGTGTTTATATAATATTATAAAATTTTAAAAGACCTCCCAAAAGGGATTGACTTCAAGATCTTCTTAAAACTGCGCACGCCGCTCATATCTTTAACACTCAACAGATCATTTCATACCACAGAACCAGCAACGACAAAAGCCCTGTCATAATACCCCACCCTATCAAATCTATTCGGAACAATCAATTTATTCGATGATGACAAAATCGACCGCAAAGGTCTTCTCATCTCCAAAAGAACATCCCTCAGGGGCAAATTCGAAAGATACAATGGAGACACCCCAATGAGTGTATAGATTTGAGTATAATAACCAGTAACAGTAGTTGTAAATTAAAAACCCAATTAAATTAATCAACTCAAATTTTGTTTTCGAAATCAAGGTTTGTATGTCTTCAAATGAAATTTGGTGTTTTTCTATTAATATGTAATAATAATTAATCATTTAAAAACTATTATTGTTGGGAAAATAATACAATTTTGAAAAAGCAACATGTTTTAATATGATTTTTTCTGTATCTATTTATTTTTCATGCCTTAATGTTACAATAAAATTTTAATATTCGGTAATAAGAGGTAAAGTTTCAGCATAAGGACCTCTGCAAAGAAATATCTTATCTTTTGGCCTAGATATCCTGTATTGAGAATAGCAAATACAATATATTGACCATTTGAGAGAGACTGTTAATGAATAAAACTTCAATTATAAAATATGTCTTCCTGTGATGAAGCTCATGACTGAGCATCGTGACTCCCATTATATCCCTCGTTGACTCATTTTCATCCATTCTTGTATTCCGCAGCCCGATACATAGCAGTTGAGGGTAATTCTGTGGCGCCCCTAACTTGGCCAGTCCAACGCATACGGGTTGTTCCTCTTGCGACTCGTCCGTTCAAGCTTCCGGTGAACAAACGGTCACCTTGCCACAGACAATGTGTCCAAAATATTGAAAGATCTATCCTAGATATATTGTTAACAATATTTCGTTGACTCTTAGTTCTTCAAATATAAAGGCATGAATTTGCGTTACTGTTCATGGAATTTGTAGTATAATTCTATAAATATTAGCTGGCAAACTTAAACATAAAAAAAGGCCAGCAAAATTTTCAATAAGTGTGGGAGAAGTTACATATCTGGAATCAGAGGAAATTTACGGTAATTTATTTTTTTACGCCGTTAAGTGACAGTTAGTTATACCAAGGGCACCTTCATAACTTTTCATATAAAATAACGCTTAAAACTTTCCTATTGAAGCTTAAAGTTATCCTCAATGCGTTTCACTACGGTTACCTTTTCCCACGGAACTGACTTAAATCCACAGCTTACTGTTAAGATTTGTTGGAATTAAGATGGCTGTGGAAATCCACAATCTCGTAAAAACCAAAAAAAAATCCATCGTTACATAACAATACAAGGTAAATCGAGATAAATATTAGAATATATTTATTTTAATAAAAATAATAAAAAAAATTTTAGTTCCTGTTACTTTTTGATTGAATCAATTAAGTTTACATGTAAGAAATCCTTTTTTCGGTCTGTTTCGATGAAAATCCTCAGTCCTGATCCACATTATCCACACGTTCCGCAGTAACAAAGGCCGCCTTACGAAAATAGCTTTTTCCAAAAATCTTCTCAAAGTTAGGCAGTTACACTAAATTCTTTCGGTTTATGATTCGAAAAATTTGTTACGCTCCATTTATTTTGCGGTTTGGGATTATCCGATTTCCTAGAAACTAGAATTGGTCTCTATATATATTTTCGTTCGTAAAACAATCCTAGACATATTCTCAATTACAATAAGCAGTTATGAATTACGTTCACCTTCTGTTATATTTATTGTCTGATTATTTAAACTCTTGTGTTCTAGCTTGAAGGTTGCGGATTCGTTTCTACTTGGCACCCAAGGTTTAAAAAACTAAAGCTTTAATTTTTCCTTTAAGTATTGTTGCATTTTACAGTTGGTTTATACAATGCATAAAGCATTTTCCTATTTAACAGTTTTCTGATTGGTTGAATAAAATCGACCGACGGTGACAATTCCACTAGATTGTATTGTATTCAATGCAAATTTATAATAATACAATACAATAAAAATGACAGTCAAACTATTTCAAACTGTTGTACCATGTGTTTTTTTTTTTCAAAACTTTGTATAAATTGTGGAAAATTTGTTCACTGAATACTGTATGCTTTTAAACAAACAATATTCTGTAAGGCCTTGGCCACACAGGTAGAAGCCTCGCTTGGTGCCTAGAGCTACGCGGGTGAGCTAGGTGACATATCCTAGCGAACCAACGCACCCTATACTATCGCAATGGCCACACTGCACGCTTCGCGCCACGCTACGTGACTATTATAGTCACCTAGTCTATAAGTCTTAGCACTAAGCGAAGTACTTTGGTGTGGCCTTAGCTTAACGCTTTTTCGTGACACCTTTCCTCTCAAGAGTACTTCAAGACGTTGCTTTTGAAGCTTCTTAATAAGGATTAAATAGGACATGTAAGTCAAACTAGTTCCGAAGTAAGTTCACTAAGAACTCAGCCCGAGAACCGGAGCACTATGCAAGCAAACCAATTACTAGAATATGACGGAGATAATAATAATAATTTTTAAAAAAACATCGCATTGTGTGTCGGATAACTGAAATAAGAAAAATTTTGTTGGTTACCAGAAACCTATAAGAAATATCAACATCAATTTGAAACCTGAAGCGAATCCCGTTTGAAATAACCTCTGGCCTATCGTGGTTACTTGAAATTGATTATTAAATGGTAATGAACCCAACAGGCTGTAATTTATTCCTCGGAAGCATTATATAAAACAATATGCTGTTTCAGGCAAAGTTCAATCGGTTTTTGAAAACCTTGTCTAAAATTTTCCCCAAACAATTTCTTACGTTACAAATAATTATGTAAACGTTCATATGCCATAGAAATAAGAATTGGTTTGAGAACATTCATATAAGCCGACAGGTTTTCTATGACTGTGAAAGATGCATTTTTTTTCACAAATATTTTAAACGATAATCCCAAATATTTTACTTTTTTCATTCATTGTACTTTTGCGTTTTTTTCATTTTTCAGTCTTCGATCCGCCATGGCAATGCAACGATGAAAAAAAAATAACCTTTTTCTTTAACTCAAAATACACCGAGAACCGGTGATCAAATAATTTACCTAGTTTACAATATTTTAAATAATTGTATTTTGTTTGCTAAAAAAAATTCAATAACCTCCGCTTAATAGGGGGCAAAATGATAAGTGACTGGAACCCTGTGATTGCTGATTGAATTATCGTTGCTATCCACATTTAAAAAAAGGGTTCCAGTCAAGTTTTCCTATAAAAGTTTCTAGTTTAAAGATTGCCACATAGCAAGAAACCACCCAGGTTGTTTTGCATACAACAAAAGTTTCCTAAAATGTAAAACATAAGTTTTTAAAAAGTGTTCAAAGGAATATTTTTTTTATAATAATTTTGTGTTAACTTAAAGGGGAAAATTGATTAAATATTAAACTTTTTCTTAAATATTTTCGTCAATCTTAAATATTTTCACTTGTCTCTTTTCAAGCAATCCTTTGAATTTCCAGGTGATATTTTAATTATTTTCTAACTTGTGAAAAAGTTTGTTCTCATAATGTTCTTAATAATTCCTTTAACATAAAAATTTATTTAAAAATAAAAAAATTAGGCACTAACTGGTTTACATCAAAAAAATATTCTCAAACATAAAACATCGCTCGTACTTAAAAATACAAGTGAGCCCGTGTGTTTTCCATATCTCAAGATCTATCCATAAAAATCCCAAAAAAATAAATTTTTGTTCCATGTTAGCGTTGTTCCACTAAAAACAAATCTAAGTTCTTTACCACTATAAAATAAGTTTTCGACAATTACGTAAGTCTGCTTGGGGAAGTTTGGTAATATTTTGTGATATACATACATATATTAAACTTAAATATATACGTTAATATTATATTAAATAATTTTAAACATTTATCAATATTAAATAATTTTAAACAATGACTAATATATTATTACTACCGCTTTTGTATCTCCATCTTAGTTTAAGATAAAGTTTTGTATTTTTTGTCAATAATTTTAAGTACTTGTAAAACTTGTCTTATATTCATTTGCATGTAAAAGACACTGTTGTGTCGTTAATAAAATAAAATTAAATTTGTAAACTCATTATTAAATTATTATTTACAGCAACTTTTATTTCAAATCAATCTCGAAAAAATTTGGTAAAAAAAATTCAACGTTTACGTACGAGTTAATTAAATTCGGCAATTTTTCGTGAGGATGACAATTTTATCGTCACAGTGCTCAAAGCATAGTGATATGATTTGGTATGTAATCCCTTGTAAAAGTAAAACCACATACATATCAGGGTGATTGAAGAAATTTAAATGCAATAAACGCTTTTTCAGAACAATCCCCAGTGACTGTGAGCCTTCACCGCAATTCAGTATTAGAATTCCTATTTATTGTTATCATGAATAAAATAACTAGAAGGATACTAAAAGAATATATTCGATGTATGCTCTTTGCAGACAGACAATCAAGTATAGATACAGGAGAACTTATGTAGCTTGCAGCAGTTATTGGAAGTATGGAAAATTCACTTTGAATCTCGTGGGCTAAAAATAAATGTTAGTTAAACAAAGAATATCTATTGCTCATTTTCAAATATTGTACCTGTGATGACTGCGTTTATATTAGAAGACCAACCGTTACCCATATCTACTAGTAAAATCTACAAATATCTGGGATCGTGCATATACCGTGAGATGGGATATTAGTATGATGTGACCAACAGAATAAAACAACGTTATGTAATTGTAGGTTACTACAGTTACATACAATAAAAAAATACCCATGAAATATTTTTGTGTGGAGCTGAGAATCGCAACCCTTTGTTTGACCGATAAACGTATAAAGCATTTTTATATAATATGTTACTTAATAACTCTTAAAATTCAAGTAAAAAATATAATAAGCGTTATAAAAACATAAATTCAGATGTTATACGTTTTAAATTTAAAACGAGTTTGGAAGTCAAAATTATTGTGCCCGCTTTCGTAACGTAAATATCAACCATAAGACCACGGCGCTGATAAAGTATATACTAAAAGTAAACAAGAAAATTAGCAGAAAAATTGAGATTAAGGGGCTTAAAAGTATTTATTTGATGAAATTGACAACAAACAAAAAGGAATAAGGATACTGAAGGATACCTTTATTCTACAGTAAAAATATTACAAATTTATATTAAAAAGTTTAAAAACATTTTTTTATTTTGTTTTAATGTCTTTTCATCCGTATTTGGCTGTTCTCCGCTATTAATCACTTTTTAACGACAAACAACTCGTAAGTAGATTACGTTGATTGAGAATCAGTTATTTTTATGAACACTGATATTTTTTTCTGCCGTTCACTCATCAAGAATGTTTTTTGACATAACACATCCATAAAAATATACGTTAAAGAACATTTGAAACGCTTATGAATAACATTGGTTAATTATTATCATGAACACTATGAAATGATAAAAACATAAATACATTTTTGGAATAAATAAAAAAAATTAGTATACCCGAATGGATGTTTAAACAAATTTTAGTTAAATGTGACTTTCGAGCATATTTTATCAAAAAAACACTATTGTTTTACATTAAAACTATGCAATCTTAAAATTTTTTTTTACTTAAATATCAATTGGAAGTCAGTTCGAACCCTCTACCACGCACGCGGTCATGGGGGACAAAATAAGTCCCCATCAAGCGCGATCTACACTAGAAGATCGAAATCTTCTTTATTTTTTTTATGAGCGTGAAGTCATCTAAAGATGAAGAAGGAACACCGAAAGGGACTCCTCTGGTGGTCAATAAAGAACTTTAGCTCTGACGTCACGGAAGAAGGAAAATGACTCGCAGCGCAGTAAATAAAATGACGTAAAGCATGGAATCAATATATTGACGGACAATATTAACGGTGAAATTAAAAATTAAACCACGAAAACAACAATTAAAAATATCAATCTCTCCTCCTCCAAACCTCAAGAATACAAATCATTAATAAATTCGTTTAAAAATTGTTGCACAGATGTTAAAAACCACGAAATATAGTACTAAACAATTTCCTAGAGAGGCAATTAAAATTGGTCTTGCTAATATTTATCTTTTCTAGTTAAAAATAACACCAATGTTTATAATCAACAATTTTTTATCAGCCGTATTTAAAAATATTGAAGTTTATTTCTCGTTAATACTACTTGTTCGTAGTTCCGAAGTAATTTCCTCGCAAGCATTCTTTAATAAATATCATTTTCTGCGAGTAAACCCATTTTGCTTTTTTCATAGAAAAACTCCGAGAAAATACTCATTCGCAAACAACACGAATGAACTATAAATTTGCACAAGTAACTGGGCGAAACGATTCACGTTTTCGGCGTGATATACTTACCCAACATGACTAGAGAATTTTGCTTGGAAATCTGCTGAATGGAATTAACTAATTTACCTGTAACTAGTCTGATTCAAATGAGCTCGAAACTTTTATTTATAAGCTTTTTTATGAAGAAAGTTTTTGTTAACATTTCGTTGGTTTTAGAAATAACAAAATAAAAATGTGTGGGTAATTGTTTATTGTTTACATTTGAGGTTAAAGGTTAAATTGTAATTTATAAACGTTGCTAATTTTATGTGATGTTTACAAAATAGTTTCCTGAAACAGAACATCAACTACAACCCTTTTTGATACTAATTAAATTCATTCAATTCATAATGAAAACTTTTCAAAAGTTACATTGTACTCCAATTGTATTATTGTAATACACGTTTTTGCATACAGTAAAACTTGGCAGGTTCCTTACAATGTAGCAAACTTTCAATTTACCAGAAAGGTTTTAAAAGGTCTTTAAAAAGAGTACCAAAAGGGTTTGAGCCCGCAACCCCCGAATTAAAATACAGGCGTCGTATCAACTCAACCACTGAGGTCGTCGCTGGGAATTAAGAAAATAATTTCAACTTTTGATGTATCATTCATTCATTTATATTGTAAACCTTTAATGTGCCTGATTTGTGATTCAGGTATATTGAAGAGGCAACTAAGAGGAATATTATTAAGCGGCAACAACACTCGTAGAAGTCGTAGTACTCATGAAGTGGCAACAACACTCGCAGAAATGGTAGTACTCATGAAGTGGCAACAACACTCGCAGAAATGATAGTACTCATGAAATGGCAACAACACTCGCAGAAGTGGTAGTACTCATGAAGTGGCAACAACAATTGCAGAAGTGGTAGTACTCATGAAGTGGCAACAACAATCGCAGAAATGGTAGTACTCATGAAGTGACGACAACACTCGCATATGTCTTATGCATATGAGCGTTGTCAACAGACAAATTATTTTATCTAAATAGCACACGTTTTTAGAAACTCGAAACTCCCGAGTGAAAGTCGACCATTTTTACCACTAGGACACAAAGAACGTCCATGACCTATTTGATAACTACTCGTGTATTACATTTTCATTGTATACAAACAATCTGGCGGGTTTGTTTGCATGCGGAAATCAAGTGGTCTTAATTGTTGCAATATAAAGTAACATAACGAAAGACAGCAATGTATTAAATTAGCCGATCGTCTTGTCTAAAGCAAGGTGGGCACTAACACACAATTGTGTTGTAATTTTAGCTTTTAATAAAGCGCGGTTGTATAATATTAAATAACAAAAAGATGTATCTTACGGTAACAATAAGATATATCTTAAGTGTCTTCGAACATGTCAAACTTTTTTTCTAATTTATAAGATTTATGTAAATGGAGTTGAAGCAAATAAACGGTTTTTTCAAAGGACATTACTATATATTATTTCTAACTTTAATAACTAAAATAATTATAACTCAGCGTATTCAATCGATATACCACTAAGGTCCAAAAGTTTCCGGTCTGAACAAGTGAGAGCGTGTATGCATATATTATATACAACGCCAGCCACACTCATATCGGTCAGGCAATGTTACAGTAAAAAAATATACGTCTTCTCTCAGTAGCTTGTCGCGAGCCAACAGAAGACGTTATATTTCGTTATATTCAAAATTCAATATCAATCGGTTATCGAATTCCTTTCGAACGAAGAGATAAGTCCAGTAGAAATTTAAGGTTGTTTAGATGATGTCTATGTAGAATATTCTCCGTAGGCAGTATCTAAACGTCGTGAAATTTAAAAGTTGAAACTCATTTCTATACATAACACGAGTATATGCGTCTTGGCACGTAATAACAGTATTTCTAAGGAAAATGTCAATTAGAATAATTTTACTGAATGTCAATAAGAATACATTTCATTATTACAAAAAACTTACTTATTTAACATATATGAAAAACCCGATGTAATACATATTTTTATTTTGACTTAAGAAATCAAAGATTTTTTTTTAAACGAGAATGGGAATAGGTCGGTTTCGCACATACTCGTAAGTTATAAAATACACATATATCTCTCTATTTTCAATTAAATATTCATAACACAGATTTTCAACGAGATCCAATAACTCGCAGAGCAACATTTTTCATTTAAGAATTAAAAATGCTTCAATATTTTTTATTGTTAGACAAATTTCATTTTTATGTCAAGAACATACCCGTACAATAATCACTTTGCTATTCATCCGAACTACAGTTTCCCAATCAATCGTAAAACGTGATTCTTTTGTTAAACAAATTCTATCGAAGGATTCAATTTGCACTAAGCGAACATTTCGAATTGTATTCCTCAGTCAAATCGTTGTGTAATTAATTGCACATTCTGATTGATTGTAACTTTATTATGGTTTTTAAGGTGTCATGTTTTTTTGATACATTTACAGTATTTGGATATCTCAAGAATTTATTTGTTCTATAGTATTTTGAGATTTATAAGTTTTTTTATAAGGATATTATAAAATACAATTTGGAATGTTTCTTTTTGTGGTAATCTCAAGTAAGTAAATTGAATAAAAATATTTATATGTTTTTTCAAAATAATTTGCTCTTGGCACAACTAGATCACCTGTCAACCGATGTCTAATTTTGTAAATTTTAAGCATTTAAAATAATTCTCGTTTTTTAATACTTATTGGTATCTTTCATCGTTATTGAAAAAAAAAAACAAGTTCCTCAGAATATTAAAAATGTTTTAATATGAGTTGTACTGATGTTCAAACTATGTTTACATTGAAGCATTATAAAATGCCAAAAAATGTAATATTAAATTAAATATTGTTTGATAATAAAAGTATTAGTTTTTCTTGAATTACTTACAGAGGCTGTCTACAAGCAAATGTTTTTATTTAAGTCCTATAGGTATTTCCTTTACAAAGTGACGTATTTCCCAATCCTTTCAAGACCTTCTTACTTTCAATTTCAGAAGCACCAACTTATTACAAAGTTCACAGTTGATCCACACCTAAGAATTTTAGAAGTGTTTTCATACCTGGGTGAACTTGAATACATTGTATAAAATTTATAATGCTTTCGAGGTGGATAGGGTTGCCATAGTATTTATTTCTTTGAAATATTATGAGTTATTTTGTTCACAAATATTAAAATAGTCGTTGGAATTCGCTGAAGTTAATTTTTTTTCAATATCATCACCGTAATCATCATCATAATATCATCATAATCATAATATTAGCATAATCATCACCTTATACTTACCATCAGGAACATAGGCATGCCTTAAGATGCTTTCATCCAGGTCAATCCACAGCCCAGCACTACACGTCCTGTCATGTAAGATCAAGACTGCAAATCTCACTATTGTAATGCCAGTAAATAGGGGTATGATGGGCCACAGAAAACTATGTGAGTCTAGGGTCAGATTTCACAGCCCTCACAAAAGTGATATTTACCCAATTCTGCAGGCAACTGGGATGGACAGCATACAGGCGCTCCAAGTGATTATGTTTTCAGCGTTGTACTAACTCTTCATTTTTCTACTATGTACTTTGTATGATATATAACTTTGAGTAATTAATATAATAAAAAAGTTTAAAAAATGTAATCATTTGCAGCATAGCATTACATTTTTATGTTTTCAAATAATGACCACATATACCTCAATTTAATTAAACTAGAAACTATACATATATTCGTACGTAACATACTAGTATATAATTGTTTGAACTTTTCTAAACGATGCCAAAGTCCCATTGTTCGTAATTTGTTCATCTAAATAATCCTTTTATTTGATTTTTAAATTATCTATTACAAATTCATTCTTCTAACTTTGTTCAACCAAATAAACATTATATTTGCTATTTAAACTATCCAGTTCTAATGAGTACAAATGCATTTTATAATTTGTGTCATCTAAATAACCATATTCTTTGATATTTACATAATCTAATGTATATACGAGTGTTTACATAATCTAATGTACGAGTATATACGAGTATTTTCATAAGTGTTCAAAATAAATTAAACTAATTAAAGCATAAATACGCTTTTAAGTGGCAACGAAGTTTCACTACTTTCATCGCAGGCTTCAATTGCTTTATTAAGTCTCAAAACGTAGAATCTTGTCAACAAAGTGACAATATTTCAAAAGAAAATCTGGTGAGACATAAATTTAGCTTATCAGGCAGTGATACAATTCTTACTTATTCCTTGATTTGTTCGATTAGAAAGGTCATATTAAATTATTATGAAACCTGTTACTTCTAAAACTGTGACATATTTATGTATTCTGTACATTCAAGGACATCAAAGTGCTAGATAGTTAATTAATTTTGTTTTGAAAGGGAGATCAGAATAGGTTTCCATTTGATACTAGTAGCTGGGGAGTTCATCACTTTTTACACAGTTTTATACTCCATGACATTTTTATCAAATATGCAAGAATCGGTGAAAACTGTGACCATGCCCTGAGGGTGATGAATTCCTTCAAAACATAATTTATAGATGAACAAAAAAGGGATCAATTTTACTGAACTATATGGCGCACATACTCGTACATGTAAAAATGTGAATTACAGTTTTTGAAGAAAATACTTTTCAAAACAAAAGAATTTATGTCAAACATTCGCAGATAAAATTATCACGTTCTTTTGATAAAAGAAAAAAAATATTATGCTCGGTTTCATTATACGTGTGGTCTTTGTAGGGGAGATAAAAAAATCTTCATTATCTAATGAACACCTTAAATAGATTAGGAAAACTTTTTCTCAGCAAAACCTTTAATGGTTTAAAGGTAGTCGAATCAAGATAGATGAGTCTTCTTAAATTACTTCCGTAAATAGTATCACCCGTAAAGGCTCTTATGCTTTATCAACAGTTTTATACGAATAATCAGACGAAAGAAATTGAAATACAATATTAATAAGTTTTTTTAAATTTTTTTAACAAAAAAAATATCAAAGATAATATGATTATTATCCTGAATAAAACAAAAACTAATAATAATTTAATCCCTAAAAAAATATAACACTTTTTAGTTTTTTTTTTTCATGTAACACCTTGTATTTCTATATTCACGCACATGTAGAATTTGAATATTATTTTGTAAATATTGTTAATGGTCATAATCGATTGTATGTAGATTAATAAATGTTAAATACAAAAATAAACTTCACTCCCTTCATTCATTTGTATGAAACCCTTCCACCTACCAAATTGAAATCGTTTAACACGGCGTTGGAGTATGCGACCGAACTTTCGGGCTTAGAGCCATTCAATTCAGTACAACGCTCGCAGTTTGCAATCAAACGTTTTTGCAATATTCACGTACATGAAGAGGAACCAACATTGACACACGTATAAATATTATTGTAACTTGATAAACCCTTGTACGAGATTTAGATATTTTTTTTCGGGTATCAGGAATCGAAAACGAATATATTTTGATAGGATTCACAACTGACGACCTCCGTGGCTTAGTCGGAAAGACATATGTCCTCCAGCTTGGGGGTTTGCGAGTACGATTGTCGTTAGCAACTGATTAAAAAAAACAAAGGAGTCCAGTGTGCTTGTCACTCAAGGCCTCCAACATATCTATGGTGTTGATTGGAAAAGATTGTCACATAACAATAAACCCGCCAAGGTATACTGTAAATGACTAAAGCATAATACAAAACAACAAAACAGTCTTACAAAATATGCCACGTAGCTTTTTAGTTTCACCTTTATTATATCATGCATGAAGAAAAAAACATTAATTATTGAAAAAACTGTTTTAAATCTAATATAACATACTCCTTCCAGTGCTAAGAGTAAAGTAGTATTGTATTATTGTATTGTATATACTTAAACTTTTATTGTATACATTATAACCTGGCTGGCTTATTATACAATGGCAATATCTTCCAACCAACTAAAAAGAGGATTTAAGTGCAAACAACACTGGAACTTTTTTTAATCTGGGTTCAAACGAGAATCGAACCCGCAACCCCGGGGTGGTAAACAGGGATCTTACTAACTATCCCATAATGGTCGACATTAAGGAGTATACAAAGTCTTTGAATAATATACCATATTTCAAATTCTTATAAGATCGTAGTACTACCCGGTTTTGTAGTACACCATCCACGTGATCTGTTAGTTTTTAAAAAAATAAATGTTGGCATGCACCAAAATGATCTCTATGTTTTAGATGTGGTTACGCTGGCTAGGTCATACCAGGCTTATGGATGATAACCTAGTGTGCAATAACGTCGTATGTAGAAAACTCTGTAACGCTAAGAAATATCACATGATTGAACGTTACCGCTACAAACGTATGTTATATGTTTTTGGAATTTGTTCCGTGCTGAGTAGGTTTAAATTATTGCAGACGTTTTAAAGATGCAACAGCATTCATCTTCAGAAATGTTTTCAAATTCGGCTTTAGATTGAAGATTGTAACGCCTTCAAAATGTCCGCCATCATTTTGGTCAACTGAACATGGCAACAACTCCGTAAAACGTTTTAAACTATTGAGAAACAGCTATAAAAATTGCAGAAATAATATGTGTAGTTTACTCCGTAAACCGACCTTAAGTAAAAATAAAACTGGAATGCTTTTAAAAAACTAAATTCCAATGATAATCGATCCCGCAACTCCTGGATTGGAATACAGATATACTCGTAAAACGGAGGTCGTCAAATGTTAATATGGTTGCTGACGTTTGGAATTTATGTGCCAAGAAACATTTCAAATGGAAAAAAAATATTCAAGCCGATATAGTGGTCCCTAATGGCAACTGATTGAGGTAGTTTAAAAAGAAGAAGCTTCATAAAAAACAATCAATTTCAGACAAAAGCTCCAGTCAATCTTGGAATAATATATATTCGAGGGAAAAGAAAAACGATTTATACGTGACTTTTTGAACTTCATATAATATTTTCATTTTTTTAAAATTTACTAAAAATTGATCTCATTTAATGTCAAGAATTCATACATGTCTCACGTTATTGTTCTCGTATTTTATTCTTTCTTGAATGGCTCAGGCGATATACGAGTATTTGTACTACATTTTTACCTCACATTTTATAAACCGTGCTTAATCATGGATTCTGAACATTTTTGCGTGAATAATGATTTTGCATCGCGTGAACTGAGGCAATCAGGGGATTTTTAAAACGAAGAATAAAGGAAAATACTGTATGATTCGATATACGAGGAAAAGGTTCAATATAAAAACCATACAAAAGATAAAAATACTATTTATAAGAAGCAATCACTAACGAAGAAACTTTTCGATTAAATGGAATTCATGATATAAAGAAATATGAAGGTTATCCAAATTATTGTTGGAAACGATTGCATGAGATTTTTGTATAAAATTGGCATCGCAAAAAACAAAAAGTAGGTATTTTTGCATGAATCAAAAAGTATATACCATACATATAACATAAGTTGATAAAACAATAAGAAAATGTAAATGGGAATATATTAATCCTTAGTTATTTTGTTTTGTTTTTATAAGTTTTATATATACATACATAGCACTACATACGGCGTGTGTTTTGCGAGTTAGGCAGAAAAAACTTTTTATCTGAACACACAGCTTTCGCCTCCTCCTTATTCATATACTTCATCACCACAATCATCTAGTATTCATACTTCTCACTTCAAATCTGATTCACTTTATTCTTACAATTAGTCTAAATGTGCTTCTCCAAAAATTTGATCTACCACGAAGATTGTGGTGTACACTGAATCGTCTAAAGGGTGGCCACAGTGTAAGTGTACACGCGATACATAGTTGGAGTTTTGTTTATTCCTCCATGCGCTAATGTGAAATGGTCTTGAGTAGTCTAGACTGTCGGTCAAATTGTGGAAGAGTGCACAGTTTATTTATTTGTAGAAGATCTGGAGGAGATTTATCGGGCTAGCCTTGAGAACATGCAACAATAAGGGAGAAATCATACGAGTACATTAGATGAAGATTCAGCAAAATTTTCCTCGGTCTACTCATTCTACGCACAGCTTGCTCTTCTGACTTACTATATACACTCGCTTAGCCATTTTTTCGTTATTTATTCTCTATTTCTTCACTTGACATACAACATCAATTTCATTTATCCGTTAATTTAATATCTTAGAAATGTAATTTAGATAATCAACAAAAGTATTAAAAAAATTATGAAATAATCATAATATTTGATACATACTCGTACAAATGTTTCAATTCTATTTATTTGATTTAGGTATTCAAATACGAGCACTGAACAAACAGGCACAGGCAGTTGCTCGACTCAAAACATGCGAGGTGAAAATTTTTGGTAAACAAAGTATTCGTAAATACGATTTTTTATATAAACAATTGCAATCAACATCAAATAAAATAAACTCGACGTTATCATATATTAACCTAAAGTTCT
Organism: Odontocerum albicorne; assembly: GCA_949825065.1. Classification (NCBI taxonomy): domain Eukaryota; kingdom Metazoa; phylum Arthropoda; class Insecta; order Trichoptera; family Odontoceridae; genus Odontocerum; species Odontocerum albicorne. The sequence goes on along the minus strand of CATKWJ010000327.1, from coordinate 29,553 downwards.
AAAACACTTAAAACTCTTAAAAAAGCTAAAACTCTTAAAAAGTTACTGGTGTATAATTTACACATATTATAAATTTTTCTGATGATTTTGGTATATTAATTGTTGATTATTTGGTAAGTTAATTGAATGAAATACATATTTAGCATCGTGACATATCCGTACTGAAAAGTCATGGAAACATTATAAATCCTTACTTGAAACGTACCGGTGGAAAGATGTGAAAAGTTTTAACTAAGAATAATACAATGTAATGGTCAAGAATGAGGTTGGGTTCGATAAACTTGCAATGTTTAATTCAATTAGTTGTGTTATCAAGGCAATACGTTTATACGTAGCGAGAGAGGTTAAAAGTTTTTTTTATGGAGGAGAATGGCAGAAAACAAGAAAAAGCACGAGTGGTAAACATTATGTATGAATATATTTAAAATAAAAAGATAAAAATATTTTACTAAATGTTTTATTTATTTCAGAAGTCATAGAAAAGTCACATTTCAAGTGCAGTTCTTCCTACATTAACACTTTACTCGCACATTTTAAAGTGCGAGGACTGCAACTGCGCATGAATGTTTGTATTCTCGAATGTTCGCTAACGATAAGCAGTAAAAATAAACATTCACTAGGGAATGCGAAAAATAAACACTGTAGTAAACATTCAATGATTATTTTAACGAAAGTTCATACTCACTAGTAATAATGTTTTATGTTTACTGACAACCTATTTCCCGTGTTACATATGCAGTAATAAGTTAATAGAAGGATAACATTGAGTTTAATGCGGTTTACGTATGTGTACTTAAAACATAAGAAATGTCAATGTTTACGAGAAAAAATATTGAGGGCATCAGAAATGAATCCACGCTCGAAAGGGATGTTTTCAATAATATAAATAAAGGGGCGTTGACATGGTGTGCTCATAAATAGCAAAAAAAAATCAAGGTTGATGTCGTTTTCGGTAGGAATAAATTTAAGAAATTGTGACTGGAATTAAGTTAATTGGAATTTGAAACAAGATAACGATTGAAACATGATTTGCTGAAAATTGGCCATGACGACCATATAAATGTTCATAAAACATTTTAGGAATTCAGATGAAAAAACCTAGAAATAAAATCAGATCAAGACCCACCAGAAATTGTTTCTGCGACATTGTATTATTGTATTACTATTTCATTATGTACAGTACAATCTGGTTGGTTTATTACCATATGGCAATCTCTTCCAACTCATCAGAAAGGTGTTAAAGATGCCATAAGGGAAAACCAAAATAGGATTTTTTTAAATCCGTATTCCAATGAAGATTAAAACCACAACCTCGGGTTTGAAGACAAGCGTCTTATCAATTGAGCCACATTTCACCACGAAAAACTTTTTAGGAAACCTGAAGTGAAAATCAGACTAGATTTTTTTAAAGAAAATATCAACTTAAATGGAAATCGAACCCGCAACACCTGCTTTGGAAGACAAGTGCCTTACTGAGTTGACTAAGGTGGTCGGATATCTAAATCCTAAAAAAATATATTTACATTTTTTTTCTTATACGTAATATCAACTTGTAAATGTATAAAAAACTTGAAAACGTGGATAAAAAGGAAAAAAAAGGAACAATAACAAAGCTAAATAAATTCAATTATTCCTTAACAACAAAGACTTGTAAACGAAGGAGGCGCCTTGAAATTTGTAAATAAAGCCAAATTCTTTTCATAACCCTTGTGTGTAGTTTTTACTTGAAAAATAAATAATGGGCTCGTAGATCATTAATTATTTTGCCAGAAAAATAACTTTTATATTAAATGTATCATCTTATTGGAGTTTTGATATTATTATAAGTTTTTATCGCCAGGAATCAAAAGGAAAGGAACCATGAATGTATTTTTAATATTCTGTTCTCTCGTTAATTACTCAGAAATTCAAACTACCTTGTGATCTGTACATTAAGAATCATTTTTCAAAAGCATCCGACACATGAGTATAAAGAAAACATAAAATAAATTAATTTTATTAATTATATTTTAAAATTTATGAGACTTTATTAATTGGAAAAAATCTATATGTAAAATAACCTAATTGTTGCATGCTCACGATTGATGAATTACGTGTAACTATTGTTAGTACCTACATTGCATTTAACACATTTGAATTGTAAAATGTTCCGTTTATTTCTAGTAAGAGTGAATATACTGTCGTTGGTTGAAAGAGATTGCCGCCGTTAAACTAAAAAAATAAAATAACAATATATTGGAGTTATCAATTTATATTGTATATAACCTTAAAAATGAACATCAAATCGTATAGATTCAAATGGTGTCTACAAACTCAATTACCAAAGATCCAAGAAGGTGTACATATGACAAACAGTGAACATAAAACTAACTGAATATGAAAGAGTCTGCCGACTCGCTTATCCCGAAAAATCAGCTTTGGCCGAACATTTCATTGAGATACGAGTAAGTCACCGTTTCTTACTTGAATCTAAAATACTCCGCGAACCTCACAGATATCACGCTTGAATAATTAAAGAGGCAATAGAAATTCATAAACATACAAACAATATTGTAGAAATGGCGGATTCCCCCTCAAATCTGCATGGTACGTTATAATCAAATCGAAGCAACAACAAAATGGAAATCAGAAATAACAACACCGCTTTAATCTTTTTAACGGAAGCCACACATTTTTTTCTCCCGTGGTTGGATGGACCATGCGCTCCCTTTATTGTTCAGAGTCTGCGATAGATTCATCAGTACCCAACGTTCATCCATCTATGACGAAGTTACAAGATTGTAAACAAGTCCTGAAGATGAAATCTGCAACATTTTCGGAACGTTGATACTCCGACTTTATATGTATAACTGACACGAAAAACCATGAAAGTCTAAAATACTTATTTTATTAAATTTAATACAATTCATTTTTATTGTAATTAAATTTAATACAATTCCTTTTTATTATCATTAACATTATGATTTAGATATTTTATCGTTATTAGCATATTTACAAATATATGGAATAAGAAACCGAACCTCTGAATATTAATCAATTGCTTTCATTTCCTTGGAGATATAAATTAAACCAGTTGTGCATTAAAACAAACAAGTAAGACATGCATTGCCTATTTGATAAGATATAAAGAATTTCTACGATTTTTCTGACAATTAACATTTCCGTCTTTCAATATAATGTTCATTTGATCCAATCATACTTTGGTCTTCTTCCACCATACCTTTCCCTCACGTTTACACTGTTCATTTGTTTTGTTAGTCATTCTTCATTCATTCGTTTACATACACAAACCATCTCAGAGTACTACATTTCATAAATTGCTTTGTTCCGTATTCTGTCAAATACTGTCACCCCGTATATAATTCTCAATGCACGCATTTCTACATCATTTATAGGGGACTTTTCTATATTTTCCCACGTTCACATTTCCAAACATCAAAGTGGGTACTAGAATACTATTGTGGATATTTACCTTAGCAGATTTTGATACTCTCCGGTTCACGTGCATATATTTTAATGCGTCATTGACTTTGTTGCTTATCGCAATACACAGTTTGATATCACTTTTAACTCATTCATCTTCTGAGACAATACTTTCGTAATAGCAGAAATTTTTAACTCGCTCTAATATTTATAACTCTGTGATTCATCTTTATTTTCTTCTAACACTACAATGTCATAAACGAATAGCAATCCGCATACATTCACATTCAAAGTTTTTGTACCAGACAGGTACAAAGACTGTAGAAATAAATAGATCGTTGGTCGCCGCGTAACGCTCGAAGAATCGACGTCGCGAATTCCGTTCCGAAGATTCAGCAGAAGAAGAAGAAGGGAGAGATTCCTCTCAGGCAGCTTGATGCAGGGTAGCGGGTCTCAAAGTAAAACACGGTAAAATCGGTATTTACTGAGAATATATTTCCAAGAACACAGTGAGAAGAAGTGAAGTCAGTCAAGTGAGAAGTGCCTTACAAAATTTGGTACCCTCTATATTAGTGGAAAGTCGGCCAGAGTAAGCGCCCGTCAGCCGTGAGGCAAACCCACGTTAGGGGGTCGGGGGGCTGCTTAAACTGACCGCCTTTTGACCTAGTCTCGATGGCCCGGCCGGAGCACATTTTTCTGCGCGGTCGCGAGCTCATTCGGATTCAAAGTGACTAAATATTGACATACAAATATAGTATATGACATACAAATTTACCACAAATTTACATACGACATATGGAATACTTAACATGTACAAGAACATTATTAACAGACATTTACATATACAATTACAGGATACAGAAGTTTACATACAAACACAGGATACAGAAGTTTACATACAAATACAAATACAGGTTTACATACAAACATTTACCTTATTCTAGAATTACAGAGTTGTATATTTTTATATTTTCAAATTCTAGAGTTATGTAATTTTACAGATCTACACCGTGTCAGTTTCCTCATATTACACACACACACACACACACACGGGTGGCGGCACACGTCCGATACACTCCCCCTGATGTTACCTCCATATAGTATCATCTTTGGAGTAACATCTCATGGTCGGCAAGGACGTGTGTTGTCACATCGCAGAGGCCAATCTCCTCCCGGCGTGGTCTCCCGGTCTCGCCCTCGAAATCACGCGTCTCTCGGTAAGGGCGCCAGCCGCGATCGTCGCCTTGTCTTCGCCGTGCATGTGGTACGCCGATTTCCTGGCAGGTGTGCAGATCTGTCCATTCGTCCGTTAGTTGCGCAAATCATTTGCCGATTCGCGCAATGTACTGTGGTTGCGCAAATTAATCCTGGACTCGCGCAATATCCTGTGGTTGCGCAAATCGGTCCTCGATTTGCGCAACGTCCTGTGGGGAGAGGTTGGGCGCGTATCCCTGTTGGTGAGTCGCCTCGCCCTCCTCTTCGCGCTCGGATGTCCCGCCCCCTCATGATTATGCTGTCGCAACAGCCTCGTACACGGGTGATCGCCACCCAATATTGCTGGGGCAATCACACTCGTGTAAGAGCCCTCCGGGGTCATCGGGCGGGCACATGTACGCAGCACGCCATCCGCGTCCAGCCACGGCGTCACTCCCCCCAGTCTGGTTCCAGGTGGGAGACTTTCGCTGCACCGCAGAGCTCTTAGGTCAGCGCGAAAGGTTTCTTCCTGCGCAATCCCATTTAACCTAAGCTCCGCGGTTCGAAGCTCCTCCGTGGTCTGCGCGCCGTTGGTCCTCTGGTATCTAGGGCGGCGGCAGTTTGACACGCACCGTTTCATCCATCTAGTGGCGCGTGTCAATATCGCGTTAGTGGCGCAAGTGACACCAACGTGTGACACCTGCGCTTTCACTGTCGAGGGGGCGTGGTCCGGTTTCTGCCGCGACCTCTTTTCTCGGCGTCCTGGCTGGTGCGGTTTCACCACGACACCGCGCGGTGGGCATCGTCGCGCCGCCATTTCTCCCCCAGACGTCGCGCCTTCCCTCCGTATGGCGACGACGCCATCCGTCTTGGCGTGATGTGTCAGCTCGGGTCGCGTATCCTCGTCACGCGACGCCGCATCTTGGCACATCTCGGCGCGCCGCTCCATTCGCGGCGGCGCGTCGTTTTCCTCCAGCATTGCGCAATGCCGACTTGCGCAATGTTGGTTTGCGCAATCTCGGGTTGCGCAAATCTTTGCTTTATTTGCGCAAACCTCGGACGCCTCGCTCTTCTTTGGCTCGGCGACGGCGTCCTCTCTCTCGGCGTGATGTGTCAGTCCGGGTCGCGCATTGACCTCGCGCTTCGCCGCATCCTGGCACATCTCGGCGCGCCGCTCCATTCGCGGCGACGCGTCGTTATCCTCCAGCATTGTGCAATGCCGACTTGCGCAAATCATTCCAAGATTTGCGCAATCTCGGGTTGCACAATGTCTATTTGCGCAAATCTTTGTTGTATTTGCGCAATCTCGGGTTGCGCAAATCTTTGCTTTATTTGCGCAAACCTCGGACGCCTCGCTCTTCTTTGGCTCGGCGACGGCGTCCTCTCTCTCGGCGTGATGTGTCAGTCCGGGTCGCGCATTGACCTCGCGCTTCGCCGCATCCTGGCACATCTCGGCGCGCCGCTCCATTCGCGGCGACGCGTCGTTATCCTCCAGCATTGTGCAATGCCGCCTTGCGCAATGTTGGTTTGCGCAAATCTTTCCAGAATTTGCGCAATCTCGGGTTGCGCAAATCCTTCCAAAATTTGCGCCAACCTTCGTAGGCAGAGGACGCGTTGCTGCAACCTTGACCCTCTGCCTGTTCTTGGCGTGCCGCTTGTCCCGCGGCCACGCATTGGTACGCTCTGCGTCACGCTGAGTTGCGCAAATCTTTCGTCGATCTGCGCAATGTTTCGTAGGCAGAGGCCGCGTCTTGGGCTTCTGCGCCCGGCATCCTGTGTCCGTTCGTGTCATTAAGAACGTCAGTGCCCCGACAGCGCAGTTCCTCACGTTCCTCTGTCCTTCCGTGGGTGGGTACCTCCCTCCATGGGCGACCCACTCTGGTTTCACAGCAGCAGAGCTGGGCGGGCATTTTTACGCCGCCATTTTCTCGGACGTCTCGCTCTTTTTTGGCTTGGCGGGGACGTCCTTCATCATGGCGTGATGTGTCGACGCGGATCGCGCATTGTCATTGCGCTCCGCGGTATCCTGGCACATCCGCTGCTTCTCGGCGTGACGCTCATCTCGCGGACACGCCCTGCGTTGGTTCGCGCCAATCCGCCCTTGACTCGCGCAATGTCGGTCGCGAGTCGCGGTGATCAGCGCGATCATCCGTGCAACCACTTCACAGGCTGGTGCTGTTAGGGTTCCCCTTTCCTGTGAAGATCGGATGAGCTCCGCAACCATCGCTGCCATCTGCACGTATGGATCCTGTGGCTGGCTCACCCAATCATCGGTGAGCCGCAGGGGATCAGCTGCCAGAGCATCAGGAACGCGTTCCTCCGATGGTCCACGGATGGCGTCATCCGTCGCAGCTTGCAGTTTCAGCTTTCTCTGAAGAGCGGCCGTTTTCCGCTTTGTGTTGCGGAGCACCCTCTGAAGCCTCCTGATCTCGTCCTCCGAATCAGCATGTGAGGACCAAATCCAATCATCGTCCGATGAATCGTCGCTCTGGTCTCTCGCTTCCATTGCGGGAGTTTTGCCAGAACGAGGAGACGGCATGATGATGATGATCCACGCTGGTCGCTTCTCAAGATGATGGTGATGCTGACGTATACTTCAGGTGACGGTCCACAGCGGCTGATGATGACGATAGTCCACAGCGGCTGATGATGACTATAGTCCACAGCGGCTGATGATGACGATAGTCCACAGCGGCTGATGATGCCGATAGTCCACAGCGGCTGATGGCGATAGTCCACAGCGGCTGATGCCTCACTTCTGAAGATGACGACGATATCTGAATGATTATATCTTATATCCAAAAGATTTAATATCTTCAAACTTCAGAAGGTGGCGATTACGACGCTCTGCTTCTGAAGATGACGATGATATCTAAATGATTATATCTTATATCCAAAAGATTTAATATCTTCAAACTTCAGAAGGTGGCGATTACGACGCTCTGCTTCTGAAGATGACGATGATATCTAAATGATTATATCCAAAGATATAATATCTTGAGAATTACGATGATCAAGATTCGCTTCCGCTGATGATTCTTGAGGTGACGCAGCCGATCCGCCGTCGAAGGACCACTTTGTACCAGACAGGTACAAAGACTGTAGAAATAAATAGATCGTTGGTCGCCGCGTAACGCTCGAAGAATCGACGTCGCGAATTCCGTTCCGAAGATTCAGCAGAAGAAGAAGAAGGGAGAGATTCCTCTCAGGCAGCTTGATGCAGGGTAGCGGGTCTCAAAGTAAAACACGGTAAAATCGGTATTTACTGAGAATATATTTCCAAGAACACAGTGAGAAGAAGTGAAGTCAGTCAAGTGAGAAGTGCCTTACAAAATTTGGTACCCTCTATATTAGTGGAAAGTCGGCCAGAGTAAGCGCCCGTCAGCCGTGAGGCAAACCCACGTTAGGGGGTCGGGGGGCTGCTTAAACTGACCGCCTTTTGACCTAGTCTCGATGGCCCGGCCGGAGCACATTTTTCTGCGCGGTCGCGAGCTCATTCGGATTCAAAGTGACTAAATATTGACATACAAATATAGTATATGACATACAAATTTACCACAAATTTACATACGACATATGGAATACTTAACATGTACAAGAACATTATTAACAGACATTTACATATACAATTACAGGATACAGAAGTTTACATACAAACACAGGATACAGAAGTTTACATACAAATACAAATACAGGTTTACATACAAACATTTACCTTATTCTAGAATTACAGAGTTGTATATTTTTATATTTTCAAATTCTAGAGTTATGTAATTTTACAGATCTACACCGTGTCAGTTTCCTCATATTACACACACACACACACACACACGGGTGGCGGCACACGTCCGATACAGTTTTTATATCACCTATTGACCTCTTAAGTTTATTCACACATGGATCTTTGTAAATATTAAACAACCAGCGTGACATTACACATCCTTGTTTTACTCCTTTTCCAATTCTAAAAATGTCAAATTTTATTGCGCTTTTGTAAAGGTGGAAAAGCGTATTACTGAGTGATGTAAGGCAAGCCATAGAAAATATTGAATGATTTTGGCGTTGAATGTTTATGAATGCGTGTTATTGCGTGAATATACGCCAAATTTACAGTAAATATTAGAGTGAACGTGCCTTGACTTTACATTTAAAATCATACAAAACCTGCACATAATTTTAGGCGTATTATATTCTCGTCTTCGAAATTTCAGAGATTTAATTTGTTAAGAATTTGCTTTTTGATGTACACAAACTTGCAATAAAATAATTTACCTGAAAATAATTCTTAATCATGAAGGATTGTCTCGCAAAGCTCTTTATTCTTGATTACCTTCCATTTTAAAGGCTTCAGGCAAAAAAAAACATATGAAATTATTCGAATAATATTGTATTACAAAATGTTATCCTCTCATGTGACAAATGCAGAGATATAGAATTTAAAAAATTAGGACAATTTTATTATCTTTAAATACCTCTTAAAATAACGTGAAATAATCAACGCGGAGACAAAGAACAATACTTTCATCTCAAATGTTCTAAATATATCTCACGAAAGATAATAAGACAAATGTCACAATAAGGAAGAAATTCATATTTTTCCTGTTTTTCAGGAATAACTCAACGTAATAAGCCCTGAAAAATAATTGACAATGCCAAGAAGATAGTTGAGAGTTTTGTTTTTTAGGAAGCTTTTGTATTTTTATTTATTTATAAGCTTATATTTAATATTTTCAACAGAAATATTACGGAAAACGGTTTTAAAATATATTATATGTATAAATAATATTTTTATTGCTGAATTTTTAGTGAAATTATTATCGAATCGAATTTAGAAAGATCTTCTGAGATGGTTCGCAAAAGATGTGAGTTGAGATGATGAGATACTAAAGATTTACAAAATAAATAGCTATATTTCTGAAATAAATGGAGACTGATGAAAAAGAACACCAAGAAAATAATCACAGGATAATTGGATAAATTTCAACATAATGAAAGGTAAAAAGTATGAGAAACGTGAAAGGATGTATGCTGAGATGTATTAATGTTAACCAGATTAAAATTGTGCACATGGATAGAAAAAGTAGAGATCTATTGTCTCTGCCTACCCCAAAAGGGTTGGGCGTGATGATTTGTGCATTGTCCGAACGGATAATACTATTCATAAGTAAAATGTAATATTTAACAACAAACAAATAAGAAAGTTCCACGTGATAAGTCAATAAGAAACATAAACAAGCTGAGAAACAGATAGAAAATAAAAACAATTCTAATTAAATCAATTCCTGTCATAATACACAGCATGTGACATATTGGGAAAAGTAAAGGAAAAAGGGAGATAATTTTTTTTAGTGACAATTTATAAAATAAGATAAAAATCCTATTTTCCAAATGACTGAACTCGGTAAATATGACTTGAAATTTCAAATGATGTCAAAAATGTTGAATTCACGATTATTTTTGTTCGTTCTCAATAACCCATTGTTAGTTGACAAACTGTTATTTTCAAGTTCGTTTACTTTTATGATTAATTGGGTCTAAAAAGTGTAATGGATTTCGAAAGCAAACTTCACTTGATTAGTGCACAGTTCATTATTTTGATTTTGCAAGCGCGAGTCTAAATATTAAGATTTAGGCAATTTTAACCTGGCTATATTTTCTTTTCACTGACGTTTCATCTTTTACGAACATTAACTTTAACATATTAATTTTAGAAACTCGATACAAATAGGTATGGTTTATCCTAGAATGCTATATGGTATATAGACGATATGGTAGTGATAGCAGAAATCGACGAAAATTTACAAACTCTTGTAAATTATGCGAATGAAATTTTTTAATCAAATAAGTCGAGTGTAAATATTGGGATATAAAAAGTTATGGTTATTGAGAGAGAAAGTAAGAGTGTGTGTATGTGTGAAAATTTAAGTGAAAACCGAAACATAAGAGAAAGTCGAGAAAAATATTGTAGAATAAATGATTTGTTACGCAACGTATTAACCAATCGGAGTATTACAAAGGAAACAAAGATTGCAGCTCACTATGGAATATTTTTCTCTACCTTAAAATATGCAAACAAAACTTAAATATGGCAAAAAGTGATGATAGTTAGGCAGAGAAGTCGTAATAATATGAGAGTGCGCATGACGAGGTGTATGGACGAAGCAAAAGTGAAACATTTTGCCAGAATAGAATGAAACGGAATCTGTTATCTCAGGCTACCTCAATAAGGGCATAGCGTGATGATGGTGATGATAAAACAGATTTAATGTGTATTAAAAATACCCGAAAGAATTCCTTCCAAAAACTTTATTTCCATTTCTTGGAAGTCTTATTACAAGCTAATGTTTTTCCTTATACCCTACATTCCACACAAAATAAAGTAAAAATTCCTTGTGATTTACTTGAGATACGAGTAAAATGCCGAAATACCGATAAAAACAATTATATTTTCTATAAAGTCGTTTATTATTATTTAAAGCAAACAATAGAAATGATTTCCTTATTTCAAAAATGTTTAAGATACCAAAGCGGCGGAAAATTCATGGTTAGTTCAATGAATTCTAATTATATCCTAAAATTCTTGAAATTAACAAATAAAGGATTTACACACATACATTTAAAAAAATTACATCATTTAATAAAATTAAAAATGGATAATTTTTCATGTTAGAAGCACTGAAAAATTCATCATTCTTCACGCTGCTGTCCATGACTCTTAATGCTACATGTATCAGCAAGCAAGCTCCGACCATCTCCAATTGTCAGTTAGCTAGGTCTTATTCAGAATTATTTTATGATAAAAATACCACAATTGAATGATAACATACAACCATAGATAGTCAGAAGTGCTCACTTTGTCCATGCTCGATTCAGAGACACTACTCTCTCAATTACCAGAGCTGGCGCAACTAGAACAAAGAACTTTTTCTAAAGCCAACACAACTAGAATAAAAAACCTTCAACCATTTAAGAGTAGAATATTACAAATCATCGTAGGAAAATCAGAAGGGTCAGAATCTTCCACGTCTGACAAACCTGCAACACAGGGGAAAAAGTCAAATGTAGCAAAAATACTCGTAGATGGCAGTACAGATGTGATCATGTGAATATGGTGGGCATGAACAATCCACGTTGGATATCACATGCCAGGAACGCTGCCTATAGGTGGATAGGCAGCCGGTTTTCTACGTCCCAGGAATGGTTTTAGCAACATAACAGATCCAAGATTAACATTAAAAAGAAGAAATAGGAATAATTATCTTTGTTTTATATTTTAAATAATATATTATATATTAAAATTTCGATGACATATTTTTAACCAAGTGAACGTTGTGTTTTACCAACTATTTGTCTGTCTATTGATTTTGAATGCTTATAACGTTTCAGGATTCACCATTTATAAAACTCATTGGCTATTTCTGACGAGAGAAACTTTTTTATGTATTTTATATACACATAGTGGGGTCAGATATGACTTTTTGAGCTAATCAATCGGAAATTGAATTGTTATATTTCAAACGATTCAATATTTCACAGTTGATGGTTGTTGAAACTAAAAGTTATTTTATCTTAAATATATAAAAAAATATAAACCTAATTTACGATTATTATTGCACATATTATTTTGTAAATAATTGACTGTTATTAGGTATAAAGAGGTTTATTTTAAAATAAGTTGAATACAGGTTATAAAACAAATAATTTGCCAATATGCATAACAGTCTTTCGGCAATAGTTCTTGTAACTTTAAACAAAATACGTACCATATATGATATATAAGATTTTATTTGATAATCATGACACAAATTGTAAAGAAATGGACTAAATTAAAATTAAATATAAAAGATTATAGATTTCTATAATTTAGAACTATGTAAATATATGTATTAACATAGTTCTAAATTCACTATAATGTTAAGAAAAGGAGATATTAAAAATCAAGAGTCTATTATTTTTTTCTACTTTTTTTTCTTAACACCAACTCATCAAAGAACGTCGCAAAAATATTTTTTTTTATCATTACGAATAACTTTTGATTTTCAATCAAATACTATAACAATATTGGTGGTTGTGAAAAATCTTCATTTTCACATAAACAATATAATTTCACATAAACAATATAAAAAATATTCTAACATCTTTAGTCAAATTTATGCGCATAAACATCGCATTAACATTAACAACAAACATAAAATCATCTGCTCTAAATCACTCCATAATACAATATTTCCCTGATTATATCTTACACGAGATTAATGAACCATTAGACTTTATTTTTAAAGCCGACTATCAACAAGATTTAATGTAACCTTACGATCTTTATTTTTTATGTGAGTTTTTTTTTCTTATTTCGTAAAATTATTTTTTAGGTTTTTCCGCCAAAATAAGTAATTTATTAAACACTATTTTGAAAATGCGTCAACCTAATTGCTAATCAATAAGTGCTAGAAAAACATATTGTAATACAATTTTGTTGTATACATTACAACATAGAGGACTCATTACCACGAGGCCACCTCTTTCAAACCCTCAGAAAGATGGTAAAGAAGCAAAAATTTTAAAAATCAGAGAAGACTCCTTTTAAAAAAATCAGGGTTCCAACGGGAATCGAACACTCACGCCTAGGCTGTAAGACAAGCATCTTACCGACTAGCCCACGGAGGGCATCAATAAATGTATGTTTATAAATGTTTATTTTTGAAAAAAAAAATGTTTGTACGATTCATAACTTAAACTTATTAAACAAGATTCCTCTGAAATGTTACATTATTTGAAACCTCTATGGATTATACAGACCCAAAATTGATTAGTCAAATCAAGATTTGAACCTGAAAAATACTTAAGTAGAAAAATTACAAAATTAATTTATGTTTTTTACATTCAGAAGTCTCAAAGAAAAATCTTTCACGAGAAATTGTTTATTTTTTTCTTAACATGTGATTTTAATTTATAATAAAAAATCGACGCACCTGTCAAACACATAATATATTTAAAAAATGTTTTAAATTAATAACTTTGTGATGAAAAAATAGCTCTCACTCTTTGCAAAACCAATACTGTTTTCCATGTTATTTTTCTCATAAATAACCTGCAAATAAGTATACGAGTTTCGTTTCTCGTGTAAATATTTTCATCAAAATTTTATACACTATTTATTGAACTATTGCTAAAAATTGTTTTTTTAAACGATTTTCAACATGTTATCGGAATTTGTTGATTGAGCTTCCGAAAAAAAAATACAATATGAACAATGGAGCAATACCTCTTGTCAAGAGAAAAAAATACTCGTTTTCTTCTTACATTTTGTGATTATCAAATTATTAAACAAAAAGTTTAGTATTTGTAAAAAAACAAGATGTATTTTAAGAAATAATTTGACAAACAAGGTATTTGAAATCAGCCACATCATTCATTTAATAAAATCTTGAAAAAACTTATGACATTCTTAATTTCATGTTTTGCAGTGGAAGAATTTCTTTTCAATATGTCTGTGGAACGAGTTAACAAAAAAAATACCACGCATTAACTTCTGAAAAATAAGTATTTGAATTTGAAATATTAACTGGTAAGCTATTCAATTTTATATAACTATTTATTTTTTTAAATTATTTTTGTCAAAGTGTTTTTTTTAACTTTTACAGTGTATTTGTTATTTGAATAATATTTAGATGCGAAGTATAATAAAAAATCATTTTTCAAAGAAATATTTTGTAAGTAAGACTTTTTTTAATTAAACGATACATACTTTAAATGCGGCAGCATAATTTGAACCCATCAATATGTAAAACAGAGTCAATTACACTTTCACTTTTAAAGAATTATCGATGAAGGTAAATTTTTAAATTCAAAGAAATAAATGGATTAAAAAAAATCATATTTTTAGATACAAGCTAATCAAAGAAATATTGAAGAGAAAAATAATTGTAAATCATTAAATTATTAATTCAAAGAGTTTTAATGACATCCAAATAATATATTGAAGGAGGTTGGTTTCAAACCCCATCACACTAAATTTTCAATAAGGTGTAAATATCATAAGTAGCAAAAATGAAAATACACAATATTATGTTGGTGTCCGCCTTGACGTATGAAAGCGAGACTTGGATTCGGCAGATGGGCAAAAGGTAGATTAATTCTGTGGAGAAATGAATACATGGATAAAATGGATGTTTTAAGTAAGATTAAGAAAAGAGCATTGAGATGATTTGGACATGTCTAGAGAATGAATGACTAAACAAATATACAATTAAGAAGTGCAAGGTGTACGTGGAATAGTTAGATCGAGGAAACATGGCGGGATCAAATGGACCTGATTTAAAAAAAATGGTGAATGAGAAGTAAGAATAATAAAAGATTGTGCATGACGAGATGTATGAATGTGAAGGAGGTGAAAGTTGTGTACTTAAATATAAAAGTTTGGAGATTTGTTATATCTGCCTACCCTGCAAGGGACAGGGCGTGATGATGTTGTGGCGACTATATGCGCGGTCGCTGAACCCACGAGACGACCTTTGCCCACCTTAACAATGCGAGACAAACAATGCCAAAGTCCACGCGGTCGGTCATTCAACTCACTACCAGTGAAGACCGCATTCCATGAGGAAAGGAGAGAGCAACACATCTTTCGCGCTGTCTCTCAAAATAAAAGGATACCT
The DNA here is from genome assembly GCA_949825065.1 of Odontocerum albicorne. Lineage (NCBI taxonomy): Eukaryota > Metazoa > Arthropoda > Insecta > Trichoptera > Odontoceridae > Odontocerum > Odontocerum albicorne. The sequence goes on along the minus strand of CATKWJ010000327.1, from coordinate 14,281 downwards.
ACGCATCGATAATAAACGTATTGTAAGCGCAAAGACGAGACAGCGATATATCTCGTGCGCATCCCCGCACAAGTTCAAAAACATTATAAATACCGACGTTTGTCTATAAAATTCCTCTTTACATATTCCAATTTCGACAAGTTTTTATTTATCAACAATCATCCTCATCATCTCTCCTTTAAGGAACAACCGTTCCTAAGATGTGTATGTATGTGTGGTAAATACTACAAAAATATAAATAAATTCACGAGTCTGTAAGAAATCATCAAATTGAGCGGAGCACTTTGCCCGTCAGGCTGAAATATGTTCTTCTGATCATCTATGTGCTGGAGAGAACGCACTGTAAAAATGTGAACGAAGATCCCAAAAAGATTGGTTTATGGCATAAGATATTTGGCTGAAGCAGGATGGCAATTTGCTACCCAGAATACATATGATTGGAAATCATTGAGGGAGGGAATACATATGATCCATAGCGCAGGCTGATATTCAATAAAACTAATAAACATGACATATATTTGAAATGAGGGCAGCATTTAACCTTCAGCTCAACGAAAAGAAGACTAAGCATCACTTACTTTAAAAAAAGGTTACAATGGGTTCCGATTTTGAGGTGTGGACTACTGTGGTTTGAGGAATATGTAATATTTAACGTACTCACCCTACCCTGCAAGTGGAGGAGATAGAATATTTTATAAAGATTTTTGTTTTATAAAGAGTCAGTGATTTACGAAAAAAGACGATTCTTCATCTTAGAACTGGAATTTTTACTTTATTTGTATCTTACCTCAAAATTGAATTTATGTCTACTTCGAGTGGATAGTGATATTCATCTCTTAAATTTATTTTAATTTTCTTCCTTGGGTCATTTCGCTTTTAGATTTTTTATTCCATTCGATAATTCAGAAGAAAAGAGGGAGATCTGACATGGCAAAGATTAATTGAAACAGGATGAAAGGTGAACAAAATTTATTCGAACAATTCTTTTGTTTTTACAGGAGGCAGGTGGAATCACTTTATATAATCTCTGACTTTTCGTGTCGCTTTTCTGAACTATAGAAACAGATGAAAAGTGGCAGATCTAAGGATATAATAGAAACCTACTGACAAAAATAAACTTTATCGTTAAGATATCTCTCTGATTCTCTTTTTTATTTGCAATATTTTGTATCTTTTCATAGCAGCTCCTACGTAGAACTTTGTAATAATATCAGTTGCAAAATTCATGAAAAACCAAATGAAATATATTTAAGCTACATGTAATAGCAGTTTTTTTTTAAGTTTGAATATAAGAGAAATCAAACAAATAAAAAAAGACTGCTTTGAGAACCGGACCATAAATAAATGCCAACTCTCAACACGATGCGACAAAGCTAAGCATTAAAATGCCATGAGGTTATAAATTCTTCTCCTGCCTACTCTGGAGCTCTCCTTGGATAAAAATAAATCTCAAAAATCTAACGAGATTCTGAAGTGACACTTTTCTTGTGAAAAATATAAGAACATTGAAAAATGTATGTATTTATCCTACCAATGTTTTCTTATGTTTATACCAAATCTTAAAAATATATTGTAAATTTTTCTTAAATAACTTACACTGGAGATTTAAGTTTTAGGGAATTAAATCAAATTGTTGTTTACAGTCAAATATTGTTTCGATACATCCAATACATATATTTTGCTTGAAAGTGTCAAACAACTCAAAAATAAATAAATTGTATTATGTAAGTTTTGAATTTTTTTCACAGCTTTTAGATCTTTATTTGAGAACCACTAGAGTAAGCCTTTTATCGTGAACTATACACGTATATATGCTACCTATAGGTAAAAAAATATTTTACAGTCTAAACTTATTTTACTGTTTCAAATAATATACGTTCGTGGCTGTGTTGGTAGAATGCCTATCTTCCATCGCAGGGGTTACGGGTACGATTTCCATTGGTTACATTTAAAAAAATGTTACTGTTATTTATTATCACAAAAAGCCTTTTTAACATATTTCTGGTTGAAACCCGTTAGGTTTTAAAGAACATAAATCAAGAACAACATTTATCTATATACTGCCTCAAAATATCTATCGGCGCCTCATTGACTTTGTTTTCTGTTTCAACTCGTTCAATATTTCGATATACCTTTCCATCGTCTGAGAACATAGGTACATACTTCCCAACTAACAGAGTTTGGCGTATATTTGTTTACTGTATTTATTTTTATTTAAAATTTATCGTTATAAAATCAGTGTCTAATTCAAAAGAGAAAATGTAATTTTTTTTTTCCAATGAAAAAACGAAAATGTAATTATAATATTTGATAGGGCTGAGGAATATTCTTTTTTGTTTTCTATACGTACATGTATATGCATATTAGTATTTTTTTTTATATACTCGTAGATTACGAATATGTGTTCAAATTTCGATGTTTTTCACTTTCGTTGTGTTTTTTTTTATCATATATATTAATGTGATGTATTTTAGGGTTTGTTAAATTGCTGTTATAACTAAAGTTTTGTTTGTTTTCGTTTATTATATAATATTTGTAATGAAAAAAATGATTTGTGTGAAAGCTGTGGCCGTTAAAAATTAATAAATAAATAAAATGAAATAATTATCATCCTCGGCTCATCCCTGTTCGATGAAAGTTTACGAATAGGTTATGTCACTGATATCAAATTTAATGAAGATTGGTGAATATTGATAATCATTTTTTTATGTCATATTTTTTTAAAGCGAGAAAATGGAAATTAAAACTTTGTTCTCTCTGTTGCTAAATGTGTAAACTTACCATCATAACCAAATTTGAATGAGGGTAATTAAGAAAAAAATATATTTTCACTGATGTTGCTCAATAAACGAACAACTCACTTGTATTTTGTAAGTACCTGGGTGTTATGCTTACATATTAGGTTTAATTCAATTAACACACAATAACGATTCTGAAAGAATCATGAAGGTTAACTTTATTAATAATATGAATGATTTCATGTAAAAATCAACATTGATCTTACAATATACAACAACGATAAACTTCAACTCACAGAATTATCAAACTTCATGACATTTTTTTTTTCAAATTATCGTAAGAAATATTTTTTCAACATAAAAGTTATTTTATTTGATTGTTTTTTAGTTGTAAATGTCATTTTGTATTATCTCCAACTTCTATGGTTCATTACAATCTTTCGGAGTTTTTGTCATGGAGCGATTGATTTTTATTTAAAATTTAAAGGTTGTGTTGAAAAAAATAACATAAGCTTCTGAAGTACAAAATGTATGCGTAATGTCAACAATGCAATGCATTGATGATCACATAATAATTTCAATATAGATCAACAGAAATCTGAAATTGATATAATAACCCTTCAATGTATCCGGTAAAATGCTTAAGATTTAGAACAATTTTTTTAACAATAAACAACCCATCTTGTATAATCACCACCATCACTTATACGAGTACATCGAATTCCTTTCGGGATTGGCAGAAAACCCCTATATCTATTCTATTCTGTCCATAAAATACATACGAGTATATCTACTCAATTACGTCCATAAAATACATATATCTACTCTTTTCTGTCCATAAAATATATAATTCGGTATTTGGTACGTTTATAAACCTTGAAATGCATATTCTCTTATTTTTAGGACAATTCACTCTTAATTCGTTCAGAATATAATAAACGTTTCCATAGGCCTACTTGAACCTGTTTATTTAAGTAGGAATAGTTCGAGAGCATTTTACATTATAATAGTCAACATATTACCAAAATATATGGTTGACTCGATTAAATGTGACGTATTTTTATTTGAATTATATATTTTAAAGAAGAAGACATGCGTAAAACAGACGCCTAAAAATAAATATATTTTCAGGAAGAGGTTTGTTCATTTCATATCAATGATAAAAAAATATATTAAAACAAGTATAGGGTGTAATATTTCCTAGATCTCCAGGAAATATTACAAAATGATCTTCTATTGTACAAAATGATCTTCATGACAATAGTGGTGGGTTAATATAAGTCTTCATGACATTGGTAGTATTCATGACTATATTGGTGGCTTAATATTTTTCTAATGAGAATGGTGGCCTTCATGAAAATGGTATTACTCCTCAGTTATGTTATATGATTTTGAAACATATACACAAAAAATAGAAAACATAGACACAGATGACATCCGTGGCCTAATTGGTAAGATGGCTGTCTCCCAGCCCGGAGGTTGCGAGTTTAAATCCCGCTGGAACTCAGATTTTTTTTAAAAAGGATTCCAGTCTGGTTTTCACTTACGGCCTCTTTCACATATTTCTTACTGGTTGGAAGAAGATTGCCAAATGGCAATAAGCCCGCAAGTAAAGAATGAAAGTTTAATACAATACAATACACAGAAAATTATTTAAAAACTTTTTGAAATATGAGACTAGTAAAGTGTACTTTGTATAAGCTGGATTGACAAATACAAGAAAACGAACTATTAATCTTATAAAGAAGTCCAAATTAATTATTGAAAATGTTTAAGTATGAAAAACCAATATTTGGGATATACCATGCGGTATTCAGGTGTATTTCTTATATCTTATCATACGGAGTGAATATTAGAAAGACGTGAACCTAGCAAGTGGAGAATTTCATGACTATATAATCTTAAAATGTGTTTCAGAAAATGAGCAACATTCCTTTGTAAACCAGACGTGAAGATTTTGTTCAAATAAAAGGTAACATGTTCACTCCGTTCCGAAAATTAGATACGGCAGAAAGAAGAGATTTTTTCAAGTTAATTTGCAGACAGATTGTACACAGCTTCAGTATATAGTAACCGCTTTTAGATATTTGTCAAGATACCAACGCTTTTTGTATCCCCAGCAATTTCTGAACCATTTATTTAATCAACATTCTCGCGTTTGTTCACATAAACGTTAAAGTTAATTCTACTATTACGTCATACTCGTATGCTAAAATTCCAAGTGAGTCCCAATTTACGAACATGGTTTTAAATGCCCAATTTACTTTATCGCCTATTGTGACGCCCCATTCAATATTCAGATTATCGTTCAATCATCCGCGAACATCCTATCCAAATAACTTAAATTTTCCATTTATTTGAGTATTTAAATGGAGAGAAAGATTGTTTCAGTTTTTTTGCAATTTTTAAGTGAGCCACTAAAAATCTCTTTATTTAAGAAGAAAAAAAAATCAATCTAGTCATGATCAAATATAGTCAAGAATGTAGTAATGTTTAAAAATGAAATGCGAAAACGGAATTCTTCCTCTTTAGTCAGCTTAAACCTTCGATAATAAAATCGATAATTCTATGATTCCGTATTCATCACATGTCAAAAATTAGGGAATCCTTAACCCTGAGAGATCGGCGCACTGCTATAGCAGTGGAAGAAATTTGTTCAACCCTTGTATTCTTAATTGAATATCATTAATTTAGAATACAAGGGGACATATTCTAAAATATATTTATGTTGTAAAAATATTTGTTTTTTGTTTTTTTGTTGTTTAAAATAAATATTTATCACGAACGTCCGAATCGTAAATATATCTCAGCACTAGATAGACAATTATATTTTTTTCTCGTAGCACTCTCAGGGTTAAATATTAAAATCTGAATCGGCGTAAACATGTCTGCGAGTTAAGCCACAAAAGCTACTCTATATTCTCCTTAGAGAGTACGTAATTTTCGAATACTGATGTCTCAATATCTTGTGTTTCCATTACTTAATTACGGTGACGTGTGTTATTTGGATGCCAATATGAAAATATGATGGATAAGTTATAGACTCCAAAACGTTTGCTTCCGATTCATATTTAACCTAAAGAAGTACGACCGTCAGTGTTTCGGAACAGACTTCAACGGTTTTAAATTGGACAGCAAAGTATACTTCACGTTCTGACGCAAAATATTTTTTTTATTAAATATTTATTTATATAAAATTATATTAAAACTTCTTCAAATTATATTTGTTTATGACACCATTGCAAATGTTTAACAACTTTGATGACTTGAGAAAATGAATTACGAGTATTTTATATCCCGATTAAAATACTAGTTTACGCCTTGAAGCTCGGATTGCATTCAATCTAATTGCATTTTGCATTCCATTTCTGCATTTTCTTCTTTAACATTAAAATGAATTACAATTTATGTTAAATGAACGGGAATGAGTACTATCACAACGAAGGCCAAAATAGTGATTATTTTCTGTCATTGTTATTCGGAACATTCCAACAGGAATACAGGGAGGTTTAAAATGCATTTATTCAGATCGGTCCACTGCCTGACACTTCACACCCTCACCGGTATCATCGTCACCATTATCTTGAGTCTTGACTGCCTGCAGAGTTTTCTTATCTTACTCAGCAGTACTCATTTCTCCAATTGGTTATACCCATAGTGCGACAGATCTCTTCCATATACCATCCTCTGGTCTCACCACTCTTCTACACCCCATCGGATCGCTTAACAAGGCTTTCTTGCGTGATCAATGTCCCACATACGGCAAGCTCAAGCTAACGAAACATTGCAATTCGTATAACTTTTGCTGAGGCGGCTTAGCCATACAGGGTGTAGAGCACATCGTAAAACTTATGTCTCCACGCGCTATTGTCATCAATCGGACCACATATTCTGAAGAAAACATTTTTCTCAAAGGTATCGGCAACTCTTTCGTCCTGCTTTGTGTGTGTCTGGAACTCCGATGCGTTAGTAAGCACAGATCTTAGCGGAGTCTAGTAAAATTGACGTTCTTGGAGAATAAGTGAAACTAAGAATTGATAAGGTCAAAATAACATATATTTGCCAACAGTATTTACTTATCCATTTTTTCATTGATAGAATATATCTAGGTAAACCAATATAAAGGTTTTACACATAAAATCGTTTATTTGAAAGGCATTGGGGGATTTAACCGATGGTCTTGGAATCTGAGGGAAGCCCCAAGGACGTCTCAACCTGATATTTTATTTACAAATATCAACCCCTTACAAATATCAAAAAAATCTACTTGAAAAGATAATAGTCGTATTCTTCTTACCCCCGCGATCTCACAGGAAAAACGAATTGTAAAAATCAACAAATTTTCTATTCTTTCTGAGCCTTTTCGGTGCAAATTAGTCAAAAAGAAAATTTGATTAATTTAATAACCATTCGTAATGACAAATCTGCTTTTAGAAAAAAATATTTTAGTTTGGTTGTCTTTTTATGTTCATTAAAAAAAACTTACTGTAGATAATTTTCAGAAAATAAGAAAACAGTTTTTTAATTTAAAAAAAACCCTCAAAATAAACAGAGAACTTAAAATACCTTTTCCATGAAATATTACCAAAAACCTTGTATAAATCAAACGAGTTAACAGGTTGAAAAGTAATCTGTGAATGCCCATAATTTATGGTACATATAACACGCAGTCACTTAACTCCCGGTCATATTTTCAAATGTTTTCCACCAACACCACCCTTTATTCCCAAAAATATCGTCTCCATTGCCGTTCTATTCAATGTATTTTTGAGCATGTAAATAACCCTTTTTTTGATCCATTTTCACTTAAAATTTCCTTTTGGATCCCACATTTAAAACCCGTTGAATGAATTTAACTCTTTTGTGTCAGTAAAATTTTGTAAGAATAAAACAAATTTTGTCTTTCGTTTGTTGCCATCTACTGCGTATCTATAGTTATGGTAGCAGAAACAACATTATCTTCGGTCATTTGAATCGTCGAGTCCATGGACTACCGAAATAGATACGTCACTCGCGTTTCTTCTTTTTAGACGTGCGAATTTTTTTTACCACGCCTGAAGGTAACAATAATCACAAACGCCTGGTGTGTTCTAATATTATAACCAAATATAATCTTAATCAAGCTATGACCCTTTTTTACCACGCCTGAAGGTAACAATAATCACAAACGCCTGGTGTGTTCTAATATTATAACCAAATATAATCTTAATCAAGCTATGACCCTTTTTTACCACGCCTGAAGGTAACAATAATCACAAACGCCTGGTGTGTTCTAATATTATAACCAAATATAATCTTAATCAAGCTATGACCCTTTTTTTGCAATCCATCAGGAATCTTTATACGTACAATTTCCAGCACGGAAGTTATCAAATTCATAATTTAAATATTGCTCTTTTATTTTTTACATTAAATACGACAGTAGAACGACGGACAAAAACATATTGCTAAAAATATTTTCATAGAAGCATTAAATATATTTAATATTGAGTTGGTGCATATTTAATGATCGTTGTATCGGTACCCTCCGAATCGGTCAAATTTGTCACATTGTTTCAATTGTTTTACTACTATACGAGTGTGTCTTACTATTTAGGTAGTAAAAGTGCGTGTTGATAATCACTATCATATTAGTCACATCATATTTTAATACTTCGAAAACGGATGGACTGCAGCACACTCATTTTGCAATCTCAACAAACTCTTTGGTGAAGGAACGATCAGTGAAAGTACGTTAAAAAATGGTTCAATTGTTACAAATTCAGCAATACAAGCTGAAACGATAAGGAAGAAAGATAACGGCTGTCTGATTTTGATGATCAGGCACTTAAGATGCCTATGAAAAAAAGCAAAAGTTTGACAAGGAGGCTGGCCGAACAATTAAATGTCAACCATTCTACGATTGCCAGGCGCTTCAAAAAGCTCGGTAAGGTATGAAAAATAACTGGATATGTTCCTTCAAACTCTTCAACGACACCAAGGCCAGCCAAGTTAGCATATTTACCCAATTGCTTTAGTGAAACGAGCGAAAGCTTTTTCTTTAATATCTGGTGGCTGGTGATGAGTCATGACTTCTCTTCAGAAATGTCAAACGAAAGAAGGTGTGTGTTGATCCTGCCTAGACTCCGAAAATAAATCCAAAGGTCATCTATTATAAGTGAAATATGAATGGTGAATTCTGGACAAAAATGGCGTTCAACAATTTAACTGAAACAGTTAAGTCTATCTTGCATAGCTTAATAAATTGGAAGTAACCATCAAATCCAAACGTCCTTGCAAAAAGAACCACATCGTGTTTCATCTTGACAACGCCCGACCGCATGTCGTAGGTCGAGTCGTGCATTCCATTAAGTACAAGAGGTGGGACATGATCGAGCACCAACCATACTCTCCCACCGAAGTACCTACAGACTACCAAATTAATCGCTCGCTCAAAAATTGGCAGACGGGCAAAGGCTACGATGATTTAGATGAACTTGTTGCCAATGTCAAAGCGTGGATCTTCGAAGAAACATGAATTTGTACCAGTGGAATCGATCGTTTGCCAAGCAAATGGGAAGCATGTATTAAAGTAGACAGACGGTGATTATGCTCCAGAATGATCGTTTAAATGTGTTTTGAATGTATTTTATTATTGAATAAATTTAGAATAAAATAAAACGATAGATAGTTATGCACCAATCTAATGAAATGAACAACCATTTTATTAATAAGTGAAATACTCAACAATCTACTTGAAAAAAAATACTCACGAAATTATTTCATTATTCTGTTTTTTACTTGAATTCTAAATAAGACTGTTTGAAATTTCATGCCAAAAATTTCAAGATGAGCACATTAAATTTTTATTTACACACAATCACCATAAATGTAAATTGTCCAAAAAATCTTTTTCACTATATTTTCTTACCGTATGCTTCATATTCACACTTGTATAATATTAAGGATGGTTTAGCATTTTGACTTAACAACGTAGGCGTATGAAAGCACTCGTCGACTTTTGTCTGAGAAATATAAAAATTTTCCCCTTTCTTACGAAATCTATTGATACTGTTGAACCACCTCCAAAGTGGCTATTGAGACCACCTTAACATCTCACTTTGTCGTAGAGTTTATCTCAAAAAATGGAGTATTGTATTATCTTCCAAGTGAAACCAAATTCAAATTTGTAAAATAAATTTCACAAATCCGCCTTACAATTCTTACACTACACTTTTTTTCCTTTTTTTGCTATCTCTCAAATAGCTGTGAAGTAGTTTCTACAACATAAAAATGAAATTGAAAATTAATATACATTCAATGTTTTCACAAAACTATTTCAATTCAATTGCTGTAAGGAACTAGGTCAACGACGCACTTAGAACTGTTTTCGTCAATAAACCAATCGCAAAGTCCTCAAAAGTTATTGTAAATAGTGGTGTGCTAATGCCGACCTTGATGCATTGAAGTGAAGCCTGAGCAAAAGATTTATAAGATCAGAATAAATGCGTTTCTTTCGTAGAATGTGTGGTATTATAATATATGGTATTATAATGTTTGGTAGAGTGAGATATGATCGAATAATGGTAACTGTTTGTGAAAATAAAGAAAAAAAATCACGAGATGGTTTGGCCACATTAAGAGAACGAGTTTTGAAAGATTTACTTAAAGCAATTTAAATGTTTGGAGATCGAGAAAGAAAAAGACCGAGGAAAAAGTGAAAGAAGATAGTCGGAAAATTTTAACTAAAGGAAGGGTAGATAAATAGAAGAGTGTGTTGATGAAATTTATGGATTTGAATGAGACGAGAGCTGTGTATTTAGAATAAAAGGCGAATATATACATGTATCATATCTGCCGATTCCAATATGAGCATCGCGTGATGGTATGCCTGTATGTTTATGGATTACAATTTATTAAGAATTTCGGGTTGATGTAATATATTTTTATAGGACGATGTAAGACGTGTATGCTCATAATAATTAACGGATAATTATGGGCCATGTTATTGCTTTTAGTAGATCAAAAGATAGGTAAGAACACAATTAAGATGTTTTTAAGAATAAACAAATACAGTGGGTGGCAAAGAGGTTAAACAGGCGGATTTTAACACTCGATTATTTAATAAAATATAAACTCAAGAGCAATTTGTTTTCGAAATAATGAAATATATCTAAAAAGCAGCGTTTCTACTTCAATTTAAGTGCAAGTTTCAAAATAATATGGAAACCATAATTACAATTATGGCTAAAATGAGATATTCGGGTTAACATTATATCTTTGCCGTGCACTATAATATTTAGCAGGGATTTTTAAAATTTTCATTCCACGGTGCCCTAAGTGCGTAAAGATGTTTTCACGGCACCCAAAAAATCGTACCAATTATTGGGATAACATAAGTGACCCGACCCTATTGTTCACTTAACATCATCTCAAATCTTGGAATCAAACTAGATACCGCTACCATCATTTCCCGATTTACGTTAAGTTTTGAGTGGTATTTTGTTTTTATTACAAACATTGCCAAAAACCCAGCTTTGCCGAGGTAGGTCGTTGCAAACGGAACTAACAGTTGCTGAACCTTAGAATTCACAAAATGATATTTATCCTTTACTTATATCTGAAACTCGACCAGTTCCATTTCAACAAATTTAGTCGCAAGACAGCTCAATCAGACGCTATTTCTGTACTGACTTAATTTAAGATGGAGAAGGATACCTGAATAGATCTTAAGCCAAGTATTTTTATGATCGTGTATCAAAGTCGTGATCGTGCATCAAGAAAAAATTCCTGGAGCTATTGAAACTTTTAGATATAATGTGGTACTCCTGGAAATTATGCGCGCCACACCTGGACGTCGAGTGCACATTTTAAAAGCCTCTGATATAAAGGATAACAAAGGTGATTTTATAAATCGATCTAAACCCTCTCATATCAATCGATCTAAATCATTGTATCAATAACTACAACTTTAGTTTTAATAATATACATTCCATCAGCATGTCCCTTTGGATAGGTAAAAATAATCCTTTACATTTTCTAGACCCAAACATTACATTCCAATCTTCTTTTCTAAAATTTCTCACACTTTCATAATGCAGAATTCATTATCTTGCTTTAAGGTTGAGCAAAAGTTTTAAGAAAATCTTACTTTTATTGAATACATTGATTTTTCGAATCGAACCAACAGAGTAGGCATATATAAGATTTTTTTTGCGGTTGTCAGTCCTATGACGAGGGTCAATGGTCTGTCTCTAAGTGTAAGAGATATGGGTTGCGTGTATATTGTATAGGAACAACTTAAAAATAACCCTTTTTGGCAAGTTTTATCAAAATATATAAACACTACTCATATATATTGCACTTCACCTAAAGTCGAACTTTTTTTAGGGAATATTAGACCCTTCTCTACCAATACTGTATCTAGGAACGAAAGTGTATCGTATTTTTTAATATGACATCCATTCGACTGCCATACTACTATTAATGTGTTGAAACAGGCTTTTCTAAACCATGTATTGTCATTTCCGACGAATGTCATTTTTTCTTGCAGATTCACCCCTTAAAAAAAAACCGATTGAACTGGACCTCCAGATCTAAAAGAGCAAGCCTCATTAGAATCAAGAGTGCATCCGCCTGCGATACCTTAGCGATTTCCAGAAGTACCCACCTCTGTCCATTCAGCAAGCTTCTCCTAGCCCCCACATATCAGCTCCTGTAGACCCAGCACCTCGCCGCATTGCACGTATAATCAATTTCACGATTATTTACAAAAGACAGGAAAAATAATTCGACTTGATAACTCACATCTGCCGCTTTTTTGCTTATCTTAAACTCCTTACAAATCTTGGTAAACTACAAATGCCGTAATAGCTTTTTGGATGCAGTGCATAAATCACTAGCAAGAACACCTAATTTGATGCAAGGGAAGATACTCGTATGTATGGTAATATTCCCTCCTTTTCAGTTACTGGGTAAAAATCAATGTGTTAGACATCAAGTTTCACTAAATTTTAATCTTTTCTGATAATAATAGTGAAGTGATAAAATAAAATTTGATTCAATTCATAGAATAAAAAAATCCGTATATACTCGTATATACGGTCTGTCCAATGGAAAAGGTGACTGGTTTTATTTTCGCGTAACCACCAGCGCTATCTGTGGATGAATAAATTATTTAACTAGCAAATTTAGACTATCTACATTCGTAATGACGTAACAATTGACAGTACCTTCAGAATCTCGGTTGGAAAAGGAACAATGAAATAACGTGCCAACATTAAATTATGTTTCAATCGGGCAAAAGTGCCACAGATTTTTTTTAAATAATTCAAACTGTTTATGACAGTGAAGCAATGAGTTGTAAGAACGTGTTTAAGTGCTATACAAGATTTTTACTTGGGTTTTTTGAAACGTTTATGGGTCAAGATTCTTCGAGTTTGACCCAAATACCGGGAACAATGGGTATAGTCTTTTTGCACGAAAATGGACCGGTGCAAAAAAAAACAGATTTCACGCGAATTCTCGGCCAAAAAAAGTATTGATCGACCCCGTATTCGCCTAATTTGGCTCCATGCGACTTCTGGCTATACCGAAAAATGAAATTGTCGATGAAAGGAAGGAGGTTTAATACGATTTCAGACATCCAGAAGGCTTCGACAGCGATTTTGGAGGCAATTCCGAAGAATGGGTTTCAGGAGTGCTTCAGAAAATTTAACAACCGCTTTCAGTATTGTATTGACTCACAAGGAGTGTATTTTGAATAACAGGTTATGTAAGCTAACAATAAAACGTGTCTTGTAATTTCATTTTCCGTCAATTACCTTTCGCATTGGACAGATAGTATATTCAATCACCATTAAATAGCGACCTCTGTAGCCATGTTTGTAAGACGTGCAACTTCAATTTTGGGGGTGGAGGATTCCATCCTTGTTGATGTCCAGGTTTTTTAAAAGATCCATACATGTCGTCACTTAAGACCTCTTTACCATCTTCCTTGTAAGTTGGATGGTTGATAAAGATTACCTCACTGCAATAAACATGCAAGAAAAGGAATATATGGTATACAACTAGAGTGTAATTAAATACAAAACAATAAATTTTATTTACAAATTTCATAAGAGACAAATCACACCGTGGAAAACGATGCTGGACAAAATATTTGAACTGCATCCATTGGATTCTGACATCAGATCTACCTGGAGATCCCTCAGCAGCTTCCTTACAGCATTTTTTTATTTTTTGGCCTGGATGACTCTTTAGTAACATTGTTCTCTGTTTTGGATATACAGGAGACGGTATCTATTTTAATTGGTATTTTGGTGGGCTTATGACCACCTTTGAAGGCTGAGTTAAAGTGCTCACTTTATGCCTAATTTATATATATATATATATATATATATATATATATATATATATATATAATATATATATATATTATATTTATATATATATATATATATATATATATATATATATATATATATATATATATATATATATATATATATATATATATATATATATTTATATATAATATATATATATATATAATATATATATAT
>CATKWJ010000326.1:0-36358 GCA_949825065.1 Odontocerum albicorne | reverse complement strand
GTTTTATCAAACACTGTTTATTCCATTTTTTGTAACGGTATAACCCTATCAGTTTCAAGGCTTTCTCATCACCTCATCATCAGGGGAGCACAAATACCTAAGTCTTGTTTGTGCTCCTTTGATGATGGAGTGAAAGCCTTGAAACCGGTAGGGTTATACCGTTACAAAAAGTGGAATAAACAGTGTTTGATAAAAGAAATTACAATATCCTCTAATTATATTGTGAGCTGGTGTTCTTCCAGACATTTGAGGAGAATGAAACCAAATACTTCCATTTCTGGTGATTGGATGTGTTTCATTATTGTTTGAATGTTCTTGAATGTCTGCATTGTTCATTTCATTTTCACTAACAATATCGCTGTGATAGGAGTCGGTAACATCGGTATCGCCATCAGAAATGTTTTCCCCATCCAAAATTTTCGGCTTCTACAAGCTGACGAATTACTTCACCATTCAATTTTTTTAGACGTCTTGTAGAGAATAATACATATCTAAGCAGATAACAAGTAATATAAAAATTAAAAAGTTGTTTACGATATGCACTTAATATAATAGTTGTACATGTTTATTTATACGATATGTGTTTTATATACTCATTATTATCGCAGAATAATAAACGATGATAAAACTCGACATTCACACTTGAATTAGAACAAAATGTCTTTTAAAAAAAAAATTAATTTAGTAGCTCATGCGTCCGAACACTACAAAATACAAATAAATACTGAACGTCGCTGAAGCGTCATGTCGATGGGTGGAGAAGTTTTGAACTAAACATGAAATTTAGTAATATTATTTTAAACATTTAGTGTATTTTATAATGAATTCTAAATAACAACGTTTCACCAGAACAGGACTCAAAAGGAATTTAAAGAATATTAAAAATAACGTGTTAAAATCGTTAGTTAAATTTCCGTAGCGCCTCTCAGGCGCCATATAAGTAGTTAATGGTTCAAACAAAATTTATTGTTGGCACGTTGCTTCATTGCTCCTTTTTCGACCGAGGCACAGAAGGTATTGTTAATTATTACGTCATTACGCATGAACCAGCAATGTCAGCGCTTTGAAACTTTACGGAAGATAGTCGAAATGTGTCGCTAGTTAATTCATTTATACATCTATAGTACACATGGCGCTGGTGGTTACGCGAAAATAAAATCTCTCACCTTTCCCATTCCCAGATGTATATTTGTGTGAATCAATATACGAGTATTTTTGTTTAGTTCTAATTGCATATATAGGCGATCAATTGAGATCAGAGAAGCTTATTGGTACAAAGATGAACAGACGTGAGGCTTCAGACAATTTGCTGCGACACACGATTTATAGAGCATTGCCATTGCCATTGGCCGGCGTAACTTGAACTGACTTCACAAGTATTATTTGTCGGCACACACCGAACAGTACGGCCGGACCGGGCCGGGCCGGGCCGGGCCGGGCCGGGGCGTTATCGCGTTAATACGTAACATTTATAACACCTCGCACGTAATGTGACATATATGAAAGATGTCTCGCGTGGTAAGCTCCATAAGTTGGGAACAGGGCGGAATGGAATTATCGCTCTTTGCACAGTCATCGCGATATGATAGGTGGGCCGACCCTTTCAATTAATATTGAATACAGTTCTCGTTCAATTAACGACTCAACGATTACGAATCTCTATTTATTCCTTTATGGCTTATAAAGTGTTTTTTTTATCCCAGGCGTGTGACCTCCGCGACTTGATTGATAATACATATAAAATCCACCAAAGAGATTCGGTTCGATCTCCGAAAGTCCAAAAAGTTAAGGAATTATTGTCTTAATTAGTAAATATTTCAATATCGAGATTTATTGTTATTTCTTGTAAAGGGGAAATATAACTAGTTCACAGAAATCCACATATGACAATGCATATCAAGTTTCGTCTCTCTTTCAGTGAATCTTTGCCAAAATGTTTTAATTGACAGGATCGAACACGATATTGTGTGCAATTTCCCAGCCACACCTGATCATATATCCGCATCCCCCCTCTTTACACTAACCTAAACAGTAACAAATTAATGATTGACGACCTCCATGGCTTAGCTGGTAAAACACCTGTTTTCCAAGTTGGTAATTATACGTTTGATTCCTGTTGAAAATCTTTTTTAAGAATACATGTACTTTTTACTTTAGACTTCTATTACATATTTCTTAATGGTTGGAAGTGAATGCCACATGGTAATAGGCCCGTCAGGTGGATCTGTATACAACGAAAGTGAAATTTTCACCCAGAGAGTTAGAAAAAAACAAGCTTACCATAAGTTAATTTACAGGGATAAATATTACTAGAATTACTAGAATAACTCACTTTCCGTAGAATTTTGATATAATTTGCTCTTTGGTGATTCATATTGTTGCTTTCAATTAATTATTAGCCAATATGAAGCCCGCTAGAGTTTGAGTTCTAATCTTAGCATATTTTGAACTTTTTACTCTATCTGAGTGACCATCATTAAATAATAGATTTTGAGAGCTCTTTCCATTTTTCTCAGAATGTTTCTTTTTTGTTAATTTTCTTATAGAAATCCATTATTTTTTTCCAATGCAAGATTATTTCATAAAATATTTTAATACCACATATTATAACCATTCTCCAGTCTACGTTCTTACATAATGTATAAAATGTACACCTGGTTTTGTTTATCTTTTCCCACTTTTATCTTAGAGGCTCTATTTTGATGTCTCCCAGCTATTTTCATTATATATAATGTATTTTTTTAATTGTTTATTTTCTATGATTTTTTTACTTTAAGACTAATGCTAACAATACACATTATGTTTATATTATTTTTAAAGTCATTGTTTATTTTTAATTAAAATTAATGTACATGGAAATAAGCTAATTTTGATTTACGAATTCATATTTTATGACATAACAGTATTCGTATTTTTTGCCAATATGTTGTTTCATACTTTTGAAACGAAATACGAAATAGAAATACGGGACGAACTGTAATAAGTTAACGATAAATTGTTTTATATATGCAAAGTTCTCACATAAAAATAAAATGCCATCTCTATCAGGAAGTGCACAAAACACAATCACCATGCTAAATAATTTTGCCACAAATATATCATTTCAACCATATTGATATCTCTTATGTTAGTCTTTGGTCACTTTTATGCACTCAAAAACTCTTGTGTTTTCTTCTATATTCCTCTAAATCTACCATTTCTTTGTGCACGTTCATTGTCAATATTTTTTTGCCAAATTTTGCTGGTGCATGTATTTCCACATAAATCATTCGGTGTCATTAATTTCTAATTCGGTATTCCGTTGTATTCTAAGCTACCATTTTAGAATATTTGCTATGGTATGGCGTCAAATATATGACTTTAAGTGGCTTATAGGCTTTGTTTCCAAGTACAATTTTTAATAAACATAAAATAAAACTTTTTGTTTTACAATAATCTAATATTAAAATTTGTAATACATTAATTTATTTTACCTTTCCATGTTTCCTACTTGTTTCTACCAAAAATGAAAATAACTTATGGTCAATTAAATAAATAATTGAAACTTTGAAGTCTTAAAAAACACATTTTTGAAATTTTCGAACTTCTTTCCTGTTTTATTTTTAAAGTACTTTCTTCAAAAAATAATTGTGAATCAGGATAATGTGAGAATTAAACGTCCTTTAAATTACGAAACATCTTGATTAGATTATTTTTTGAAAGATTTTATCATGAAAAAATGCGATGAATCACGTACATAACTCAAGTGGAATAAGTAGGACTGCAAACTACCAAGATAATAATGTAGGGTATGAGTAGGTTTAATAAATTGCTAGGGTATTAGCGTAAAACCAATGTCTGAAAGGAGAAACGTATATAAAAAGATTTCAAGATAAAATAAGCAGTAAAAAGAATTAATGTTCAGCTCATGATTAATCCTCCGAGGATGATGAATGTCGACCCCCGTGATCATTACCTTAGATCCCTTCTGCAATAATACGTGCTTCATGGATTGAAGGTATATTTGTAAGAGTCTATAGAATAAGAATATAAAACTATACGGTCAAAATGGTGAAAGAAAGTAATCAATTTTATGTTCTGAATAACGGAGTTCATTCATTTAAAGAATAATATATCATAAATTTAAACAAAACTTTTGAACCATTTGATAAAAGATAATTAAGGTGATATTAAGTTATGAAAATGTGCATATATTTTTGAAATTTTATACTGACGTAGTAAAACTAAAATCCAATCAAAATAAATTTGCCTTGAAAATTATACAAATTTAAACGAAAGACATTTGGTTAAATATTGCAAATCATATCAGATTTCTATAAAGCTGATAATGAATGCATGTAGAACTTAAAGAACTTAAAACTCGTAAATATTGCAAATCATATCAGATTTCAATAAAGCTTATAATGAATGCATGTAGAACTTAAGACTCGTAAGTATTGCAAATCATATCAGATTTCAATAAAGCTTATAATGAATGCATGTAGAACTTAAGACTCGTAAATATTGCAAATCATATCAGATTTCAATAAAGCTTATAATGAATGCATGTAGAACTTAAGACTCGTAAATATTGCAAATCATATCAGATTTCAATAAAGCTTATAATGAATGCATGTAGAACTTAAGACTCGTAAATATTGCAAATCATATCAGATTTCAATAAAGCTTATAATGAATGCATGTAGAACTTAAGACTCGTAAATATTGCAAATCATATCAGATTTCAATAAAGCTTATAATGAATGCATGTAGAACTTAAGACTCGTAAATATTGCAAATCATATCAGATTTCAATAAAGCTTATAATGAATGCATGTAGAACTTAAAGAACTTAAGACTCGTAAATTCTAAGAATGTGAATTCTCAGGATGCTGAAATCCTATTTAATTCACGGTCGAAAATTATATTTTATTCACGATTTTACCGATGGAATCGCAGCAGAAGTGCATTGCAATACTTTGTATAATTTGATGAAATAACTGTCTGATTACCATTCTCTCGAAGAAGACATGTTTAGAAGTTTCTAAACTTCCTTATTTTACTTTGAAATTTCCTCCTGAAATATCAAAAGAGTTCTTAGTTTAGAGTAAAAAAATGCTACTTATTCATACTAATGAAGCATAAACTAACATGTTCTGAAACTGAACTCACAATTGATACATAAAGAATTGTCCTAGTTGGTAAGACACCTGTCATCCAATCCGCGGGTGGAGGATCGGTTCCCGCTTGTACCCAAGTTTTTTTTTTAAATGTTCCAGTTTAGTTTTCCCTTAAGACCCCTCTTATATTTTCCTGGCTGCTGGAAAAGGTTATATATGGCAATTAGTCCACCAGGTTGTATTGTACACAACGCAAATGCAATACAATAAAAAAATATAAAGGCCTTTGTAACTTTCTAATTATGTGTATGGGAGATTCAGGACACCATAGTTATTTCATTTTATAAATTGACTAAATAATAACATGAGGGTTCATTCAGAATATTTAAATTTATCAAAATGTTTGTAAACTTGAAGGACGTGCTTTCGTTTCCCAATCAATTGTAATAAATTTTGTTAATTTATAGATTTTGTTTCGTTATCTCTTACATTCTAGCCAAAGATTCATTTAATGTACCATAAGCAATTTTCTCTCTCTAATTATAATAAGAGTTGATAATTATCAACAACCTGATAAAAAACGCATCTTCAGATCGTTGATATAAAATGAAACCTATATGAAAGTCACAAAACACGGTTCTTTTTATAAAAGCTTTGATTTTGCACGCCTTTAAAAAACTAAATGTAATTTGAGCGTAGCAAAAAAAAGAAAGAGGTGAATATACTTTCATACATTAATTTGCACGCCATTATACAAATTCGTGCACTTCAAGTGTAGCATTAAGAATAGATAGAAGCAAATACACTCCCTGGCATTATTTTGCACGCCATTTAAAAAACTTCGTGCATTTTGACTAAGAATAAAAAGAGGTGAATAGGCGCTCTGACATGATTTAGAACACCATTAAAAAAAATCGTGCACATTGAGCGTAACACAAATAATACATATAGGCAAATACACTCTCTGACATTATTTTGCAAGCCATTTAGAAAAACTTCGTGCACTATGACTAAGAATGAAAAGAGGTGAATAGATGCTCTGACATGAATTAAAACACCATTAAAAAATCGTACATTTCAAGCATACCACAAAGAAAATAAAGAGGTGAATACACTCTCTGACATTATTTGGCACGTCAATAACAAAATTCGGGCATTAAGAGCGTAGCATAAAGCCAAGTAAGAAGTAAATCGAAAAAAATGCACTTCAAGCGTAGCACATGGAAAACAAAGTCTCGCCCTTAAAAAGAGTCTGCTCTCTTAACGGAGTTATATGAAATGTCATTTTAATAATATTAGCACAAATACAAGTAAGAGGCTAATTAATACACTTTATGAAATTATTTTGCACGCCATCAAAAAACCTCGTGCACTTCGAGCGCAACGTAAAGAAAAGAAAGACGTGAATACTCTTTGTTATATAATTTTACTCGTCATGAAATATTTCGTGCACTTCGAGCAAAGCAAAATAAAAATAATGTGGTGAATACACTGTATGACATTTCTTAATTTTCGGTGGTAAATATTTACACAGAAAGATGATACCCATAGACATGTTTAATTAGACATTGAATTTAAACAAACAAGGAGATTTAGGTAAGAAAATCTACAAGACAAGATTTGGCATATGAGTTTTCCATAATTAAAGTAAAACAAAATGTTATATAACATATTATACAATTCCGATGTGTAACAACGTATTTTTATTATTGATCACTATCTGAAATAGATAAAGAAGTATTATATTAAAAAACGTATATTGTTTTCTTCTTTATTAATAAATTTCTTAATAAATTTCAATAATTATCATGCACAATTTTGTGCAGAGTGCGTTATATTTAAAAAAAATTGTTATACAATATTAATTAAAATTATTATTTGATTTTTTCGCAAAACCAATTTTATTTTTCATTTCTTTTTAATACCAACAAATTAAACAAATCTAACCTAAACTGCTACGATAACGGTGAATTCCACTTCGTTTCTGTAAAAATAAATCAAAATAACATCCCCCATTAATAAATAACGTCGATGAAAAAGCGTTGTCCTTGGAAATCGGTGTTATTACCTTATTTACGGTCGACCGATTAATGGTTTGTACAACTGGAGGGATTCTAACTCATTGATAAACTTTACATTCGAAGGGGTGGTGTAACAAGGTGTCAACCAATGTCATTGTAAAACTTTATATTTCTGCAGAAATTTCATACCAATAAGTGCCTTCAGTATAACCAAATAATACAACGCAATGGCCGACTCAAAAACGACATTTAAAAAAAAATGTTTGACCTTCTTTCACCCAAATAGGAAAATCGGTTTCAATTCCTGATTGATAACAAAAATAATTTTAAGTGTTCTGACTTGATCAATGTATTCATTTTAGAATAAAGCTGTTTTGATGAGAAAAATCCACACAACTGTCAGTCCGTGCAGATTATGCCATGCACAAGAATTGAGAAATACAAGATATAAAAAGAAACATGTTCTACTTTTACTGTCAGTCCTGCTCAATAAAGGTAACGTATAAACCGCCCGCTCACCCTAAATAGTCCCTATCAATCTTCAGCGCCCTCTCTATGCTTTAGCCTGTAATTTTTGGATTGTGAATAATTTATTCCTCACAGGTATAGCAGGGCATTATCCATCCGTCTCTTAAGTAGTCATTATATCGGGGACGATACTTGACAGCGAAGTGATGGTGCACCTTTTTTCACAAAGCATTGGTATACAAAGTGACTTTTATTTGTGAGTGGTAATATGAGTTGTCACACATTCCTTAGCGGATTTCAACTTCCATAGCCATTTTCCTACTATCATGAGCCCCCAAAGTCTTTATGCTACCCACTGAGCGTTCATGAGGTGCTCTACCTTTGGTTCTTCCTACCGACTGCATGAGATATTGTTGTAGAAGTTTGTGTCGTAAAATGATGAGACGTTGAATATTGATAGAATTTTTTGTTACAAGCGTATATGTAATTTAAACACATTTTTTGCGTCAGGTCTCCAACCAAATGTAGTCAATCCCATCGGCATACAGTCCAAAACAGTCCGAAACGATATATTAAGGCCAGCGATCGAGAAAAAAATTCTGAGAATTCCCAACCGCGTATTATAATAATCGTGATAAAACAATATAAAAAGTTGTGATAAAACAATAAAAACTTAAAGGAAGTTTTAAAATGAATATTTTAACACAAACCATAAGTCAAATTATATAAACAGAAAGCATTACAATCGAACGAATACTTATTCTGTTTTATTTCAGCAAAAGCAGGGGTAACTGTGTCATGTGGTGTTAAATATGTATAAGTATATAGCTGTATGTAGGAGGTTTGATATATTTTTTTAATGAACTTCTTTGATAAATGTTGAGAATTGTTGATGATTTTAAATTGACCAAAATGTTATTTACATGTAAAAAACCTTTTATTTCCATTTGTCGTCAAAATTTGTTCAATTTTTTCAATAAAAATACACATTTTTAAAGCACTGTCAAAAATAAAACATCAGAGTTTGGGTTAATTTCCTGACGGCGAGTAATATAAGCGATCAAATTTTTAATTTATGCACCGAAAAACGTTTTAATGATTTTGAGTAGGTAATATAATATTAAACGAATATATAAAAAGCCATTTTTTACGTGTGACTTCGCGTTTTATATTTTTGGTGCCACATTTACATCATGCGTTAACATCGTATTATGCACAGTGATTAAAGGTGAAACAAAAACAAATATAATACATATTTTGGTCAAAATTCTTTTCCTAAGCACTACTGGTACCTATAATATAAAATCTTGACATTATTTTTGTCTCGAAGTTCCATAAGGAATAGAAATTCCTGTATAAAAAGCCACTACTTATATTTAAAAAGAACACAACATTTAATGTTTTTAAATACACTTCGAAGAAAAACATTTTTAATTGGAATAACTAACATAGTTTCTTATCCCTGGAAGAAGGGAACGCAGTGAGTTTCCCCGATCCGCTCTTGGCTGGTAATCCACTCATTATAGGCCTAAGCTTTTTCGTTTTTCCGAATTATTTACCAAATTATTACGAAACTAATTATTTTCAATGAGATTAATTTTGATAAAACAGGAAATATGTAGTTATTCATTTAAACTTGCTTCTAAAAATAGATGTATGATTTGTTTTGTAATTTGTTTTTATCAAACAATTCAACAGTGTTTGATAAAAACAAATTACAATGTTAATTCAAAACCTTCATAATGTTAATGTTTTAACTATACATAACATTTTAATTTGTTTGCAAAAATAGTAATTGGTAAGATTACCTACCAGTATCTGTAACTATAGAATAAATTTCAACATGTTATAAGAAAACCATGCTCATAAAAAAATTATAATCCTTATGTCAAAGCTTAACTGTGCAATCAAGCATAAGCTTGATTTAAAAGTCATAAACGGACTTTTTTAGATTCATTTTAAATTTTAATACAATCTCAAGTATTTCAAAACAAATAATTTCCTTACCTATGCGACTTACACACAGTGACATTTGGAAATTCATTCTCTAAAGCCCTATCGGTAGACATTTTCGACAATCTTCATGCCATGTTCTAAGTATCATTAAAATTGACTTAAGAGCTTAATACCCATTTGAATAGTATTTGAAATAAACCAATTCCTCGAATGACAAAACGGCATTATGGTTTTTCAACCTTAAAATACAAGTCAATTAAATTTAAAAAAATTAATAGTAAAAACATTTTTCAAACAAAATGTTCACGCAATTTCATAACTAGTTCGTCAAGAGTGAAATAATTTCGTATATCATATATCTGTATAAACATTGAAAAAAGCGTTATCATTGCGAGACGCCTTAAACTGAAATCAAAAACATAATTTTTACATTTTTGCGATTTTTGATGATGATTTTTAAGCTTAAACCATTAATTATCTTTTAAATGCACTATTATCAAGGAATACGAAAACATACTTTCCTATTTATATTTAAACGAAGAGAGATAGGTTTTAAAAAATTGTAATGCTAAACAATGTTTTAGTGAAAAATATCAAAGTTGAAGAAAAGCCATCCCAGTATTTCACGATTAAATACGATTTTTTCAATTACATGAAAGATGAACAAATTCGCGTTTGAAGAATAATAAGCCATTTATTTTTATTTTAAGTGAGAATATTTGACTTGATTTAGCATGAATACTAAATCGATGATCACATTGTCCCGACACGTCTAAAAAAATATCATTATTTGTAATACTAACAAATATTATAAACATCATTTTAGATTTAGGGTGAGTTCATTTTAGGACATCAGTTATCCGAATTAATGCTCAAATCATAACACCATGTAAGTCAAATTGGTTATCAATTTAATGCTTAATAGAATAATTCTACAAAAATTCTTCTCACTATATAGTGTATGTATGCTTATGTATCATGTGTATATAATAAGAAGAAAAAACATGTTATATTAAACTTCAAAAGTATTAAATAACCAAAATTGAATCAACCCTTAATGTTTTATCTTTGATGGGATCAAACATTAAGAATACTTTTCCTGACCTCTTATGATATTTAGTATAATTAATTGTATTTTTATTGTTTTGTGCCCCTGACTAAACCGGATACATCTGGCTGGTTAATTGCTATACAACTATCTCTTCCAACTTACCAGCATGTATTAATATAACATAATTTGATTACCATTAACCCTAAATAGGACAAAGGACGTATAACATGTGTACAATATTCTAACAGAGAGCAAAAATATTTTCAGTTTCTCAGATTTGATCAAAATCGTACTTATACATTTATTCCCCTCCATTTTTCATATTTTTATAAATCGTGAAATAATATTATTTACATATTTTGTAAAAAACACGATTGAAATTTTTTTTAAATGACATTTTATGAGTTTTTTACTATTTTTTTATTTATATTAAAAACCTCGAAATAATTGTGAAAAAAAACGTATTTTTAACATTTTTCACAGCACTGACACTGACAAATTAGTATTTATGAAAGTTTGACTTTCCAAAAAACGAAATAATAAATTACTTAAGTTTATTTCAGTCGTTACGTTATTAATTGAAAATAATACACTTAAGACAAATAAATAGATCGGGACTCGTTTGTGAATGTATTTGATATACTTTTAAAATGTTAATTTAGCCCGAAAAATTTTTTTTTCAGAAGAATAGTAAAGATAATAAATATTTTCTAGGAATAAATTAACTGAACCATATATTTATATGATGAGATTTTCCCTAAATATATTTTAGCGGAATGCTTTACTGGTACGTCTTGATGATTAGGATTGTTTGGTATTTAAAATAAAATACGTCGATTAGGAATGCGGAAAGTGAGAGTGAACAATCAATGAATAGTAAACAGCAATGAATGGTCAAGTGAATAATAATCTTTATTTATCGATAAGTAGGTATTTATAGATGTGCGTGAATGCGCCCGCAATATATACTTTATCTCACTCCTGCGCGTGCAGAGGTGTTTGCGGACGTTGCGAATAATATAGTGAGTAGGTAATTTGTTGACGAAAACGGTGAGACAACGCGATGCGTTCTCTTTCTACTGTGAAATGTAACGTAAATAGTATTTGCGGGTAAACAATATTAATGTTCTGGTATGCGACCTTTGGACATGTCCGAAGGTTGGTTCGTCGGTCGTTGACCGTGCGTGTTGACAATATTTAGGGACGACGGTATTCCCTACATGGCTCCCCTCCTAGTGGAGCGTAGGGAGCGCGCCCTACGCGAAACGCTAGGTTCCGGTGCATCTGGCGCCTGGACTGGTTATCCGTTTCCCTTTGTCGAAATAGGTACGTGGATAACAGCAGCGAGCGGCGTTTTTTCCCGGATCTGCAGCGTCGTACAGATGGGTGATGCGGAAGCGTGGGGTAGGTTTGGTCGTGTCTCGCTAAATTCGGATTGTCTGCGGTGCGTTGGTCGTCAATGCTTGGTTGTGTAGATCAAGTTGCAGATGGCGTCCGATGTGGAGGGTTGATCTGCAGGTGCTCGATGATGGTGGAGTCTGCGGTGCTTGTGGCTGTAGCGTGGTTGTAGCGTGGTTGTAGCGTGGTTGTAGCGTGGTTGTAGCGATGTCCGTGGTTGTAGCGATGTTTGTGGTTGTATCGTGGTTGTAGCGATGCTTGTCTGCTCCAGCATCTTGTCGGCCAGTAGTTCGTCGAGGGAGGCAATCCTAGAAATCGTGTGGCTGATCGCCAGGACTGACCTCACATGAGCTGGCGTCAGGCTCGTCCACATCAGATGTAGTGTTGTATCTGGGTGACGGCTCTGGTGTCCTTGCTGACGGCGTGCTTGGCCAATTCGCCGGGGAGTAGGATCTTGACGGTGGTCTGGATCTCTCTGCTGGTGATGATGCTCATCTTGTTGTAGTGGGCGAGGCGGATGGCGTTGGCGGCGGTGCGCTCGAAAATGTCGTTGACGAAACTGTTCATGATGCTCATCGCGTTGCTGCTGATGCCGGTGTCGGGTTGCACCTGTACGGTGTTTATCGAGTTGGCGATATTCGATATAGTCGGAATACGTGTTCACTTTTCGTTCAGGGTCACCACTTGAGCGGAATGCTTTACTGGTACGTCGTGATGATTATGATTGTTTGGTATTTAAAATAAAATACGTCGATTAGGAATGCGGAAAGTGAGAGTGAACAATCAATGAATAGTAAACAGCAATGAATGGTCAAGTGAATAATAATCTTTATTTATCAATAAGTAGGTATTTATAGATGTGCGTGAATGCGCCCGCAATATATACTTTATCTCACTCCTGCGCGTGCAGAGGTGTTTGCGGACGTTGCGAATAATATAGTGAGTAGGTAATTTGTTGACGAAAACGGTGAGACAACGCGATGCGTTCTCTTTCTACTGTGGAATGTAACGTAAATAGTATTTGCGGGTAAACAATATTAATTTTCTGGTATGCGACCTTTGGACATGTCCGAAGGTTGGTTCGTCGGTCGTTGACCGTGTGTGTTGACAATATTTAGGGACGACGGTATTCCCTACAATATGAACATTTTATAAGAAGAAAAAAAAGTCATTACATACTTCAAAGAATTTTAATCAAAATTCTATATTTGTTGTACAAATTCATCTCTAATTTGACTTTTACGGACTAAAATCATGTAGATTTATCAATGTGTTTTATTTTTTTCTAAAAAAAGTTCTTTTTAACCAAGACTTGGTTAAAAACAACGACTGATATAAACTAAAGTAACATTCCCTGAGGATATTTTGAACGATTCTTCATGATTCATTTCTTCTTATTCTTTATGCATTTGACAGAGCAGCTGATGTCACTGGAATTTGTCTTACGAGAGAATGCTGAAATAATGATACCATATCTCACGGTCAGTGAGATTGTAGGTGGCATTCTAATATACTGTTGAAATGAGCTGTCGGTTGCATTCCTTACCAGGCCAGTCCATCGCGTTGATGATCTGCCTTGTGGTACGGATCCTATTTTCCCTTCAATCACTAGCCTCTATATCTTCCCGTCTGGTAAAATGGCTGAAGTACGTTGTCGTGTAAATTGTTACGAACGCTGTACTGTTCTTATTATCTTTTCATATTTTTCTCATTGATTAATAATGTAACATTTTTTTATTAAAATTGTTTCTGTATTGATTTACTAAATGATAAATAAATACAAAAACTTAGCAATAGAAATATTTATGACTTATTTCACTTAGAAACAACCTATTAGGTTGTCAATTTTCATTATTTTTATGAAAATGTAATGTAAAACTAGCATGAAAATTTTTTATACGTGTTAACAAAAATGTTTTATATTAAAAAAAATACTTATAAAAACACATGAAAAACGTCAAACGAAAGTTGAATAATATCGATAGATTTATTTTGGTCTTGTATCAACATTTAATAAATACGTGCGCACAATAGATATTATTAATATTTATTATTTGTATAGAAATTATATGAATATGAGGAACAAGAAAAAAAGACCTACTAATTCAATAACATTCGCACACGTGCTAACTTCTTATATTTATGTTTCTACCAGGTGCACTGACTTTGATGTGCATTGTAAGCAATGTTAAGTTACAACGATTCGGGTGGTTATAATAGTACAGAAGTTCAGTACAGGAAGTCACCGCCGCGTTTTGCTACTTCCGTTAAATATAACTTGATTTTTATCAGCCAACTTGTAGAAACTTTAAATATACACGTGACGTTAGTAATGAATTGTTAATCTAAAAAATGAACCATTCTTTCCGAAAAGTGAATTTCGTATTTAAAGGTCATATTCAAATGCAACATTGCACCATATGCTCGTGGACAGTGGTTTTTGATAAATTTACTATCTTAGCAGTCTTTCTTGTCGTATAGCGCTATTTATTCTCGATGAAAGCCTTGATTTCGATGTCATCAGTGTTATTCGATCTTCCAGAGTAGATACCATCTTCAAGTGTCATATCACCATTACGGATTATTTACCCTTCACGTGAGACATACACAATCACTTACTGCATCATCGTCATACACTGTACATATATTTATTTTTATTTGTGTCACATTTCTTTCCTTTCCAGTAAAGATTATCAAACACCGAAAAAATAATTTATTTTGACCCATCTTCAAAATATCCCCAAAAATCGTTCGAATAGTTTGTGTAAACAATAGCCTGCACTAAACTATAACCTTTCATAATAATATATGATACATATAGCACGTTTGTGTAAACAATAGCCTGCACTAAACTATAACCTTTCATAATAATATATGATACATATAGCACGTTTGTGTAAACAATAGCCTGCACTAAACTATAACCTTTCATAATAATATATGATACATATAGCACGTTTGTGTAAACAATAGCCTGCACTAAACTATAACCTTTCATAATAATATATGATACATATAGCACGTTTGTGTAAACAATAGCCTGCACTAAACTATAACCTTTCATAATAATATATGATACATATAGCACGTTTGGATCGAAGTTAACACTTTTTTGTCCTGACATCAATCCGAAAAATACGAACCTACCTTTCGGACAACATACTATTGTGTCAAATAGTATTATAACGGTATTGCAGCAAACAATTAGGCCGAGAACCTTTGACAAAGGATGCACTTTTTGTCCTGACATCAATCCGAAAAATACGAACCTACCTTTCGGACAACATACTATTGTGTCAAATAGTATTATAACGGTATTGCAGCAAACAATTAGGCCGAGAACCTTTGACAAAGGATGCACTTTTTGCAGAAAATCAAAGTAATCCAAAGATAAAAGGTGATCGATTTAAATGATTTCTAAATTGTGGGAACTTGAACAAAAATAATGAACAATTTGATAAACAATATAAAATATTCCTTGCGGATTACGCATGACGATCCATTAGGATTATAATCTTGGAGTGAGGTACTTGGTACATTTTTCATCAGATTAGTTTATTGCGTTGGTAATCTGTCTCGTAATCGGAACCCCTCATTTTTTTCTTGGATCATCAGCTTCTTCGATATATCTTCTTGTCACATAAAATGGCTGAAGTACCTGATGACTTGAAGTTGAAATATTTAAAACGAACGCTAATCAATAAGCATTTTTCTCAAAATCAGTGAACTTGTCATACATGCTGTCCAAAGTACACTACATCTCCAAAGCATATTCTTGTGTTGTTTTTCTCTTAATATCTATATTTCACATCTAAAGGAAATTAGGAAAATTGATGTCTCGTAAGTTTTATTGTAATAATAACTGACCAAATATGATTCAACTTCATAGGAAATTCGTACTTCGTAGGAAAACTACACTTGGACTATTTTTTTGTCCCCGTTGGGAGTTGGAGTCAAAACCGTTAGGTTAATTTCAATAAACACATATGCGAGAAGGAACTATTATTCGGTAGAAATTCTTATAAGAGTATTGTGGCTGGTGCAAAGTAAGGCGCACCCTCACCCTCACCCTGTCTGTTTGATCGTCATAGGCTAGATCGATTGCTACGGTGTACTCAGCCGCACCTAAACACACTGCTCCTATCACAAACATTTTTCTGCTTCATTGGCAAGTGACTACAAGTGTGCCGCAACCATTTAAAGTAAAAGGCCGCTTTTTATACCATGTAATCTTCTTTGTTAGATAATTTATTATACAATAAATGTTGATACTGGAATATTTTGGCTCCTTTGTGCGGTCTGGAACTTTTGTATTCTTTACTGTGAGCGTCCATGTCGCACAGCAATACATAATATTGAGAGAAAACATTGCTTGTAGACCTTTCGTTTCAACGATATTGGGAGATCACTTTTGAAGACGTTTTCTAACGTCCAAATGAGCTCCATGCTAGTTTAGTCCTTCGTGCTATTTTCTCCGATATGCCACCTACAAAAGAAATACATAACTTGACCCAAATACACATATTCCTGGACAAGTTCAAGCGGCTTTCTGTCAACAATTATTGGTTTTGGGGTAGCAAAGTTGTTAATAATATATTTGGTTTTTTATATATTCATTTAAACATTTCCCGCAGCACCTGAATATGATCAATGGTACTGAAACCCTTCCGGAATCCAGCTTTTTCTCGTGGCTGGTTCGTATCAAAAGTTGTATATACATATAAAAAAATATGTGATTATGAAAAATCAATATTCTTTTTTCATAAAATAGAAAATTCTACCCTTTTTACGTTCAGATATTGATTAATGCAGGAAAAAAATATAAATTCGATTCAGGCACACTATGTTTTTTTCTTTTCTTTGTTCCAAGGCTTCATAACTTTACCATGGTTATCAAAATTCAGTGAGAATAAGTAGATTGTACTTGGATAATACATATATTATTTATAGTTAAGGCATTAACACCGTGGAGGTTTAAAGACATTGTAATTTGTTTTATCAAACACTGGTTATTCCACTTTTTTGTAACGGTATAACATCAGGGGAACATAATATATATTTGTACATAATGTTGGTTTAGAATTATTTTGTTTAATTTCCTCTTTACAATATACCTATTTCCACCTCCTCGTCATAGTATTTTTTGATAACATTAATATGTCGTCTTTTGTTCTAAACTGTAACTGTGATATTTTTAGAACACTCAAATTTATTTTATTTTGTAAATAATAAAGAAATATTATGGGAAGTCTAAATTGATACCATAATATCTGAAAAAATATGATGTACGAGACAAGTATGTAGATAAAATATGATAAATGAAGGATAAAAAAAGTGTTAAAACATACTAAGTTACAACGAGTACTTTGAATCATTCATGTGCCGTCGGTATATAAACGGTATATCGGTATATAAACGGTATATCGGTATATAAACGGTATGTCGGTATATAAACGGTCAATTTATTAGTATATATCATTTGACTTGTATTTTATTTAAAAATTCCTTTATAATACATATGAATATAAGTTTCTATTACAGAATAAGGTTTTAGTGAATTTTTTGAAAGGGAAATAGTAACAGTCTTAGACGGAATTCATTTCAACTAAACGTGTGTGATAAATGAATACGTTTACATTAATAATCGTTAAATAATTATATCAAAGAGATTTTAAAGAATGAAGATAACATTCCATATGATAAATATCGCATTTTCTGTCAAATTTAAGCAAGTTATTTTTATCGTACAAGAGATAAAGCATTATTTTTAAGATATGCATTGAGTACCTACCTTTCAAATAATTCAACACAGAGCTTTTTTTTTTCAAAAAATAGAAAGAATTGAAGTGTTTAACGAAAATGAGATATTTACACATATATCTGCTGACTTCGGAAAAAACGAAGCAAAAACACCCTAGAAGAGCTAAAACTTTAAAAAGATTATCGTACAAAATAAATTTCATTTGGATAGTATTCAATAAATGATAGAAGAGTTACGAGAAATATCGAACGGCGTATAGTGGTAGGAAAAAAAGCCAATGGGGACCTTATTCATACATTCTCAAACTGAACAGCGTCAAAATCTGCTATTTCATTTGGGTTGTATTCAATAAATGATAGAAGAGTTACGAGAAATATCGAACGGCGTATAGTGGTAGGAAAAAAAGCCAACGGGGACCTTATTCATACATTCTCAAACTGAACAGCGTCAAAATCTGCTATTTCATTTGGGTAGTATTCAATAAATGATAGAAGAGTTACGAGAAATATCGAACGGCGTATAGTGGTAGGAAAAAAGCCAATGGGGACCTTATTCCTACATTCTCAAACTGAACAGCGTCAAAATCTGCTATTTCATTTGGGTAGTATTCAATAAATGATAGAAGAGTTACGAGAAATATCGAACGGCGTATAGTGGTAGGAAAAAAAGCCAACGGGGACCTTATTCATACATTCTCAAACTGAACAGCGTCAAAATCTGCTATAGTTAAAAGTTCAAAAAGTATCATATTTAAGTGCCAATCTTGAGATATGTAAATTATAGACTTGGAAAAAGGCTGAAAAAGCAGAGTCAATATATGATAGAATACGGAATGAAGAGATTAGGGTGAATGTGAACATAATATTAATGTTTGTAATTTGTTTTATCAAACACCGTTTATTCCACTTTTGTAACGGTATAACCCTGCCGGTTTCAAGGTGCACGACTCATCATCAGGGGAGCACAAACAAGACTGAATTATGTTCGAACTGGTACCGACATACATGTTTCTAACGCTAAACATGTATTTAAACCTCCACAATGTTAATGCCTAACTACAAGTAATATATGATTAATGTGTTGAGTAAGATAATATGAGATTAATGTGTTGAGTAAGATGTGGAAGAGCACTCTGTGATAGTTAGGACATGTAGAATGAATGAATGAAGTTGGACTAACAAATGACGTGTATAGTGCTTATGAAGACGTGGTAGAGGAAGACAGAAAAATAAGAAAGGCTGAAGTGAATAATGAAAACGTAAAAAGTTAGAGAAATCGTATAAGTTGTATGAAATGGTATATGAGTGTATAAAGGGCGAAGGATGTGTATTGAAATAGGAAAGTTTGGCGTTCTTTCATCCTTGCCTACCCACAGGGAAATGGCGTGATATTATGTTTGCAGATATTTATTTTATAAAAAAAGTATAAAGACGCATAGATGTGGCCATTCTAAAAAAACTGCGCAAGTAACGAATACCATCGAATAATATATGTTTTTTAAGTAGATTGACACAAAAATGTTCACAGAAATGTTCTTGTTATTTTTAAACATCAAGCAAGTAATTCTCTCACAAGTTGCGGAACAACTATGTTATGTCAGAAGAATTGAATACGTTGCAGTTGGCGTTAGTGTTCTAATTGCAATGGTCTTTGTTGACCGAACAGGCGTTTCGGGTTCGATTCGAAAAATTGTATTTATTTGATCTCCTGAATGATTTTCTTTTTCCGTGCACAATTTTTTTGCTTTGTTCTATTATTGTAAGTTATGACTAACTAGAAGTTATGTTACTGTTGTTTTTCTTTAACAACGTTGTTTCTGTTTTAGACCTTTTTAACCTCATATGAAATTTGCTTTGCTTTTTTTTTAATATCACAAAAGAAATTAAGTTATCTTTGAATATTTCGATTTTATTAACATGTTCAAATTTAGTTCTTCAGTATATGTAATTCGGATATAATAACATATATTTTATTTTGTTCATATTTTGAAAATATATATAGTGTTCAAAATGCCAAAAGATAATTATGTTTTATAAAACTTTGTTTACCAATATAGTGAAAAATACTTCCTGATAAGTTGTTATAAAAATATGTGAGCTGAAAATAATACATGTGTCATGTTTTTTTTTATTCTACGTAACATAATGTACTAGAGTTATAACCACATTTTATGGTAATATTTATTATTTAGGTATAAAACAATAAAATCCTTTTCCTCGTAAACGTGTACTTAAACATTTTAAGTGCATTTACCAAAAAAATCTCAAAACAGGTAAATGGTGGGATATATTTTTTTACGTTTGTGTTCAATTAAGGTAAAACTGGAATTTTTAAACTATTTGAAACACCCTTAATTACTCAATTAGCTCAAATGGTATTTCTTAATTAGAAAAGAAACTAATATATTCCACCTTTGGTATTTCATTTTGTTGTGTTCATTTACATACAAATGTTCCTATTGAAGTTTGTAAACGTCGACGTTTCATTTACATATTGATGAAATATTCGACTTATCGCTTACGATTATTATCAATCCGCTTTCAGTGGCCCGACGAATTAAGCTGAAAATTTTCTGTACACCGTTTTTTGGCATTAAACTGATTACCATTTATATTTCGTTCATTTAAATACACCCTTTTCCATTATTAATATAAAACGGTTAAATTGAGGGTGCAAAAGTCTGATGGTGAGCATTCATATTTAACAAGCAGGTAGTATGAGTTCGATTCACAAGGATCACTTTCATACTACTTTTTTCTCCTAAGCCAAAGTTCAACAAAATTTCTGAAACTTATAAGCTACTAAACTTATAAGCTACTAAACTTAAATTCGAAATGTGTTGTTACTGGCATTAAATACATGTTTTATGATTTAACATAAAATTCTGCAGAAGATTGAGCTGATAATTTAGAACTATTTCTTTGTTAAGATTTCGTATTTCCTTATTTTTTTATTTTTGTAACATCTGGAACTTGCTTAAATTTGACAGAAAATGCGATATTTATCATATGGAATGTTATCTTCATTCTTTAAAATCTCTTTGGTATAATTATTTAACGATTATTAATGTAAACGTATTCATTTATCACACACGTTTAGTTGAAATGAATTCCGTCTAAGACTGTTACTATTTCCCTTTCAAAAAATTCACTAAAACCTTATTCTGTAATAGAAACTTATATTCATATGTATTATAAAGGAATTTTTAAATAAAATACAAGTCAAATGATATATACTAATAAATTGACCGTTTATATACCGACATACCGTTTATATACCGATATACCGTTTATATACCGATATACCGTTTATATACCGACGGCACATGAATGATTCAAAGTACTCGTTGTAACTTAGTATGTTTTAACACTTTTTTTATCCTTCATTTATCATATTTTATCTACATACTTGTCTCGTACATCATATTTTTTCAGATATTATGGTATCAATTTAGACTTCCCATAATATTTCTTTATTATTTACAAAATAAAATAAATTTGAGTGTTCTAAAAATATCACAGTTACAGTTTAGAACAAAAGACGACATATTAATGTTATCAAAAAATACTATGACGAGGAGGTGGAAATAGGTATATTGTAAAGAGGAAATTAAACAAAATAATTCTAAACCAACATTATGTACAAATATATATTATGTTCCCCTGATGTTATACCGTTACAAAAAAGTGGAATAACCAGTGTTTGATAAAACAAATTACAATGTCTTTAAACCTCCACGGTGTTAATGCCTTAACTATAAATAATATATGTATTATCCAAGAACAATCTACTTATTCTCACTGAATTTTGATAACCATGGTAAAGTTATGAAGCCTTGGAACAAAGAAAAGAAAAAAACATAGTGTGCCTGAATCGAATTTATATTTTTTTCCTGCATTAATCAATATCTGAACGTAAAAAGGGTAGAATTTTCTATTTTATGAAAAAAGAATATTGATTTTTCATAATCACATATTTTTTTATATGTATATACAACTTTTGATACGAACCAGCCACGAGAAAAAGCTGGATTCCGGAAGGGTTTCAGTACCATTGATCATATTCAGGTGCTGCGGGAAATGTTTAAATGAATATATAAAAAACCAAATATATTATTAACAACTTTGCTACCCCAAAACCAATAATTGTTGACAGAAAGCCGCTTGAACTTGTCCAGGAATATGTGTATTTGGGTCAAGTTATGTATTTCTTTTGTAGGTGGCATATCGGAGAAAATAGCACGAAGGACTAAACTAGCATGGAGCTCATTTGGACGTTAGAAAACGTCTTCAAAAGTGATCTCCTGTACGATAAAAATAATAACAAAAAAATAAATGGATTTGAGAAAACGTACTTTGTCTAGTTAGAGCAAGAAAAAGTATATTTTAAGAAATCATGACTTAAGAATTGGATAAACTGATTTCTAGAAACATGACCGATTATCAGAAAGTGGGGTAGCTTTTAATATAATATCCAGACCGATTGTCTACTTGAAGGGATATTTTCGTCTGCATTGATTATTAAACCTTATATATTATAGATATATTTGTAACATTCTTGGGGACTTGGGAATTTGTAGCATTCTAGACAGAAGTCGTGAAACAACGCAATATAAATCATCGGCTTAATTTTAAGGAAATAAAAATCCATATTTAAGTATGAAACATAATAATTGCAAAGCAAATACATTTATAATAAAGTTCATGGAGAAATATGCTTTGAAAGAATATTTTAATTAAGTAAGATATCTGTTTTTAAGATATTTTTTAAACGGACTTTCGAAAGTTTGAGGTATTTTTTTTAAGAAACAAAGCGAAGAATTTAAACAGAAAATGGCGAGTCAAAGAGACTTCTTTAAGTTTTTTTTAGCTCGCAATGTGTGCGTACCAATTAGTATGAACATATTACAAATGTTTCCTTTCTTGTTTTTACTGTTGGATATGTTCCTTAATTTTCCTATTTCTTGGTAACGGGAGATCTCTATTTTAACATATATAATTACAAGCAATGTCGTTAAAAGAGAGAGTCTTATATATATTTTCTGTAGTTTTTATTATTCAAACAAATAAAAATGGCTTCAAACATTTTTATAACCACTATTAGAAATGTAAAATATGTATATCATATAACAATGGTTATTAACATATAGCCTTTTTTTAATTTAAAAACTGTAATATTATTTCTATTACACTTTGTGAACGTAAAACACATAAAAAATAATATTAATGATTGTTTACTATAGTTTGACATCTTACTTTAGTAATACATGTGGCTTTTACTTGATGTATGTGATTTTGTTACACTTTGCCTTACTCGTGATTAATATGAGCACGAACGGGCAATGTTTGTAAGACCAGGTGATACGCGTTTCAGCGGTCGCTCTCTCGGCCTGAATGGCATGGCGTGTTATTGCAAATTCTGATTCGGTTCCGCACCTTTGATTTATTACGCTGGCAATACTTTGTATAGACTCAGTCAATGAACCACGAAAATTTTGTGAAATGGACGTTCCAACTGGTATTCGTTTTTTAACTCATTTCGAATATTCGTTAACATGTCAAATTCCTACTTGATATTGATTCTTTTGATGTTAAAAAAGTAGAATAAACTCGTTCATTTGAATACGAGTATATTGGGTTTTTTCATTTCAAGTCGAAGAAAGAAAATACAATAAATACGCTTAAACTATAATTGTCTGCCAAATAGCAAAAATATTACATGAAATATGAATTGTGAAGTTAGTTCCCTTCTAAAAAAAACCACTTTTACATAGTTTATGTTACTTCAATAAATAAGTTTGAAGATAGGACCGTTTGAGAAACAAAATTAATGTCAATTAAAGTTTTGAAATAAACAGTTATATACAAAAAACGTCATACGCGAAAACCTTCTAGTAAATATTTGAACATTATCATCATCATTAACATCTCCAACGTGAGTCTTAATTAATCCACTTCTAGATAAAGACCTACTAATCTAATCTATTTTAGACTGGCCGCTTCTACTACCCACTACCCACAGTTTCCCGAATGTAACGCCTTCATCTTATTGGGTTGAAAATTAATCACTGTCTCCATTCAAGAAGGCTCTTTGTTCAACGATCTTCGAGTTGTCTAGGTATATGTCCTGCTCTGCTCTATTTATCTTTCTCCATGTCTTGACATCTTATGGGTCACAGTTTTGACATACTCGTACAATAAGTTGGTATTTGTTTTTTGTGATTAATAAAATGAGGGATTGATAACCTTCATGGCCTTGATAAGTTCAATATTTTTTTAATTGGGAGCTTTCAGTTGAATTCTTGATAATGCGTAAAAATAGTTCTAATTCTCAGTCAACCAACATCTCACTAGTTATTTGTATACATTTAGTCTTTAGTATCTTAAGTATTTTATAACCAATATAAAAATACTACAATTTAAAAAAATACAAGGAAGTCTAAAACAGAAAAATTAAAGATTGAATAAAATATATTTTCTAAATTTCTGTTAGTCCAGTACTTTTTTGGAGTTGATCAAATATACTTATTTAAAGTCATGTTCCTTATGTTATAATAAAAATCACATCCGTCAACCTGCCTCTCAT
This sequence comes from Odontocerum albicorne, assembly GCA_949825065.1. NCBI lineage: Eukaryota > Metazoa > Arthropoda > Insecta > Trichoptera > Odontoceridae > Odontocerum > Odontocerum albicorne. The sequence goes on along the minus strand of CATKWJ010000326.1, from coordinate 12,019 downwards.
TCATTTTCTTCCAGTATCCCGGACGAAGTCAAATTTACAAAATAACTGTTGGTGTTTTTATTGAAATTGAAAACGATATAAAATTGATCACAAAAACGTCAAAATACATTTTCAATACATAATGAATGTAGAACAACTCACTCGTGCAATTTGATTCCAAACGGTTTAACGAATGCAGATTCATTGAAATCGCATTTCGATAAACCAAAAGCGGACTCGCAAATCGAATCATAATATGAATACCAAAGGAAAATCCTAGTAAACATTATATCCAACTAGTCAAGTCAGTATATATATAATATATGTTAGAATAACAAATAATTTCGAATCAATTAAAACAAACGATTTTCTAATTAAGGCACTTAATTTTTATATTAACTTTTAAAAATAATATATAGAAAAAACATTATTTCTTTCCACGTAAGTTTTTTTCACATATTGCTTTTAACCTACTAGTGATGGAGTTTAGGAAGGAATATATTTGTAGCAACATATTGAATTCACGACTGAAAATATGTTTATTTTCAACTCTTCACAGTTGATGCATTTAGGCTAGCACACTTACTATGTGGTTAACAAGAATAAGAAGGTTAATTTGGAGTTAGTAAGGAATATTGCAAAAACAGAATTCATATTCATTAATAAAATAAGGAATAACGCAACATCGAAACTAATCGAGAGTAGCTAAAAAAATTTAAACATTTTAATGATAGGCAACGTGATGGTGACACTGAAATTCTATGATTTTAAGCCGATATATACAAACAGGTACCACTGGTTAAAAAAATATTAATTTTTCAATATTTGCCCATACATCCCAGGATTTCAGGATTCTTGTTACATATAAATAAGTTATGTCAATTATTCACACAAGGGTTATTCATATTTCCTACTCAGTATTGAATCAAAATGATGTGAATAGAACAAATTTACACAATTTGGTAAATATAATATTTGAAGTATAAATCGAAAAACAAAAAAAAAATATCAGAATGTCAATAGGCATCTCTCAAATGAAAGATTTTTTGAAGAAAATTCTGGTGAGGTATATAAATGGAGTATTAATTTTGAATCCGATGCCGAGAGTCACTTTTGATTACAAAGAAAACTTGAGGGAATAATAAACTTACTTTGTGTTCTGTTATTCTTCATAAGAACAAAGACTTTTTGTGTAGACCTTCAGCTTAAGCTTTGTTTACCAACTTATCATTTCCCTTGTTTTGTGTTTTTCTTTTTCATTCTTCCTTATTTTTTCCCCTTTTTTGATTTCGACGTTTCCCGCGCAATATTTGTAAGCACGAACAGATTTCTAAATATTTGTATTTCTCAAGTATTTCACTTAACTAAGAGTGGTTTTGATAGTTTCTTAGTATTTAAAAATAATTATAACTATATTTCATTCGTTGCTATTTATTATATCTGGGTTAAATTATCCTTGATATTTATTATATCTGGGTTAAGTTATCCTTGATATTTATTCCTCAAACGTTTCTTGAAGTGTTCAAATAAATTTGTATAAAAATGAACAAGACTATTAGGTAATCACTAGCATATCAACCGCTTTTACGATACTCAACTGATAAAGTTTATCATAAGGGTATATTCATGATGTACATAGATATATAACTATTTTTGAAGCCAAATTAACTATGAGAGAAATGTAATGAATTATTGTCGTAATCAGGAAATAACACAAAACAATATTTGGAGAAAAATAGAATATTTGTGTCTCTTTCAAAAGGTCACGAAAATCGTCGTTCTTGAGTTCTTTTCAATCATAGATAGTAACAATATTTTCAGGGATGCCATCTTGGATACTCAATGGTTAACTTTGATCTTCCAGTTTGATTATTTTTTATATTTATTCGTATATATTTTGAATAAATCTACAATAGTTTGAAGAATACTCTGATCTACCAATAAGTTCGTCACATCACCGTTATTGGAAAAATTAAAAGCGTATCATAATTAAATCCAATATTTAGCGGATACGTATTGAAAACTCGAAGTAATTTTTAATATTGCTGGTATAATTTAAGATTTGGTCAAAAAAGGATAGAAACCCTAATCATAAGGGATATGAAAGGTAAGCGAGCGTGAATAAAAGGTGAACAACAATTAACTGGTCCATACGAATGAGTCGACACTGATTGCAAAAAAATGTTTTAATTGAGTTTATTTTTTTATATCTTATAACTTTTTGTTATATTATATAAGTTATGGGTTAAAATGAGTTTTGCATTCTTTTTTTCAATCAACATAAAATATTATTTTTCAAATCGCATTTCTTCATGGACGCAGCTTCCTTTCACCCAAAAATAAGCTCCTCCTCTATAAAACCTTGCTTCGTCCTATCTTAATCTATGCTGCACCCGTTTGGGGTAGTGTGAGCAGCACGGATCACCTGAAACTCTAACGAGTGCAGAACAAGGCATTCAAAATCTCTTTCAACACCCATCCCAGAACAAACCTTACCCGACTTCACGCCGAACAGCAAGAAGAAACCCTACAACACCACATCCTCGCTTGGACCGTAAAATTATATAAAAGTCAACAGAATCACAGCAATCCCTTAGTCACTGCCCTGGGGGCTTCCGAGAGTAAATCCAATCTACCCTTCCGTTGTAAGAATAGGCTTCCGAAGCATTATCTGTTGTCTGACTAGTCTACCTACAGAATTAGCTGGGAGGACCAAAGTCTGAGTGAATGTGATGGGATACAAAAAGCGTAAACGAGTGGACTTGTTCTTGCTAAACAATTAGTTTTAAGAATTGTTATCTAGTTATAAGCAGTTTGTAGGTGTTATTTATTTCTAAGAAATCATACATTAATATTATAAAAAATAAAAATAAAATGACGTATAGGAAAATAAAATGACGTAAGTTCATAAATTATAATACATAAATAAGATTAGTTATGTTATAAATGTGTATATATGTATAGCCTTGGCAAATATTTGTAATATATTACTTTGTTCAATAAAAAAATAAAAAAATACATTTATGTAAAATATAAACGTACTTAAGAAATTAAAACAAAGGACATTTAAAATATAATATTTGAAAATTCTTATAAAATATAACTTTTTATTAAATAAGTAGATATCAATTTTTATTTTGTTCAAAAACAACTAAATCGAAAATTCGGGCCACGGGTGTTGGTGTTGAGATAACGTTTATATCAAACTAGTTATTATCATCATTTTGGCTGGGTGGGCTGAATTGCTACCTACAACAATAACATTTCTGTGACACAAACTTGTTAATCGAAGGTTTGTGTTGCTCCCAAACATAAGCACTCTCAAACCCTTTGCCTATTATTCCATTACGACTCGGCTTTAGCGACCGCTCATGATGTGTTTCAATTCTGTTTGTTTTGTTACCAAGTGCAAACTTGAGAATAAGTGAAAATACAAATAACTTTGCACGCGTTACGTAAAAGGAAGAATATAGACCGAAACCACCTACAATATATTTTTTTAACAATTTCCAATGAAATGCGTTTTTTCAAGATTGAACAATTAAAAAATTTAATAATAATTAAATGGTATCAAAATAGTAATAGATTAAAATAGTATTGAATATCCTTTATATTTATTAAGATATCTAGTACAGAGATATATGTACGAGTATATTAATCTTATTTTGTTAAGTAAACTTAGTTACTTTTTAAAATAATCATATATAAATTTTAATAGAAATAACATAAATTTTATCAGAAAGTTAAGGGTATTTAGTGCAAGAATAGATGTTAATTGAGAAATGGACGTTAAAATTCTGCTAATTGACATAATTTAGAAATTTCAAGATTCAAAATACTTTACTTTTGAAGTACGAGTATATTTTAATCAACCCTATGAATATCGCACCTTTAATGCGTTAAATATTGAATCCTGCACACCTCATTCTATCAAAATTCTGTAAGCTTATTCCCTTTTCAACGTGGTATAGGGAATGAATGTATTCAAATCACGTTAGGGATGTTCTCTCTAACCCTCTCATTAGCAATTAATTTAACCCTAACGCGAAACCGTGAACAAACTCACTACTTGAGTGTGTTTTGCATAGATACCCTAGTTGTTGACTATGTAATGCAAAATAATTTATGGTGCATTTACTATTGAAGTACTTGAATAAAATCAAATAAAGGAATTCAACATATCAATCCATATGACTTATGGGAAATCCTGAGAAAAAGTATGTTTGTATGAAGAAAATGTCTTATGAAAGAAACATAAAAAACGAACAAACAACTGAGAAAACCGTGTAAGAATAATTTATATAATGTCCGAGACAATATGAAAAGAAAATATGGACGTTTTTTTTTGGAAACCAAACGAAATGGAACCAACCCAAAAACACTATATTTTGGTTTATTTAAAACTTGTGTCAAGCTTTGATATCATTAAGATGGGTATTTCGTAGTCAAATATCATCTCGATAAAAATTGTTCCATACAAACCTATAAAAATGAGTATTTTATTTCTTTAATTATCTCAGAATAGGTAAAATGTTAGATTATGTATCCATGATGAGTAAATGAATATTTTCTGGAAGAAAAAAATTTAAGAGTTATAATTAATTTTTATTTACTTAATTTAATTTTATTTTATTCAAATTTATTTAAGTTTATTTAATTTTGTTTCATTATATTTCTTTTTATTTATTAAATTGGTTTTATTTAATTTTCCATTTTATTTACAGATTTAACCCAATAATTTACCAAGATATAGAAATGGCGATATAAGAAAACTCAATTAACAGGGTCATTCCATGTACAACTAAATAGTGATGCTCTTGAAATTTCAGTTTGTGAATACCGCATCGAAGACAATCTTTATTCACGATGGCGTAAATAATTGTCCGGCATATTAAACAAAAGTTGGTGAATCAACAACGAGTTTGCTATTTTTTCCGTTAGCAATTTTTATACATACATTGTATAAACAAATGCGTAGATCTCTTCTAGCGCTTAAGGGATAATATCTAGGCATATGTTACCTATAAGAAAACATATAGAAACGTTTCATGGGTAAAATCCATGCTGTTTGGTATAAATGATGATTATGTGTGGTGGACACATACGCTGCACTCCATTTAAAGCCAAATTTGTTACTATCACATATCGGAAAATCTACAAATGCTTCTCAGTAGTTCATTTTCCCTTGTTAATTTTTCTGCGGTTGTCTTACCAAATACGATCAAATAAATAGTAGTAGCTAATCTATTGACCCTAGTCACCGACATCTTATCCTGACACTCACATTATTATTAGTATTTTTTTAAGTAATATTTTTAATCTCTCATTACCAGTGGGTCCGATTTCCGAATGAGAGTGCCCTTGAAGAGAGTTTTTTTTCTTTAAGCGGCGCTTTATAACTAGTTACTTTATTTTTGTGAAATTAAAGAACACGAGAAATACGTATGTTGCGATAGCAAAATTCTGGCGCTCTAATTTTTCTACTTATGAATGGCCAATGCTGAAATCAAAGAAATTAATTGATAAAAAAAATCAAAATCTTATATATGTATATCTTAATAAAATTATACATTTTAAATCATCTATTGCATTTTATTAAGCAGTACCTGAATGATTTTACATCATTTAAAAAATGACTTGCTGCATATTATTCCATTCACATGATAAGTGTAAAAAATATTTGTTGATAAAACTAATTGATTTTTATTTGAGACAACCGTTTAATCGAGATTATTGTGATGAAAAGAATGTGCCTTGATTTTTTAAATTCGTTTTCGGAGGTAAAATTTCTCTCATTCTTTATTTTTATAATTTGAAAATCGTGTTTTTTTTTACAAATATTTAGTTACCCGGATGTTCACTAATAAGACCCTAAGTAAAGGTCGTTTTGACAATATTTACATATTTTATCACAAACAAAAACAAGATGTGCCTTTTTGTAAGTTTTTTCTAAGAAAATTTAAATTGTTTATACGTCTTTTTTATGTTTATACTCGTATATAACTAGAAAAAGATTTAACAAAAAAAAACGTTGAACATTGTTGCAAAAAATAAATGATTTATCCATACAATAGGAAAGCGAAATTTCAACGAAATTTATATAAAATGTATTAATAAACACATGAAGATCTCCTTGGCTCAACTAGAAGAAAAATAACCCATGCGGTGGCCATACATTTTATCTCAACTTCCACGCGATCTCAATTGAAATCCCGTAGTGACCACTCATCATTCAAGATCGGAATAGAGGTTAACAAAACCAAATCAATTTTGTCTTCTAGTAAGTGGCCACGAGAAACCTTTTTAAAAAAGATGGATTACCCAATTGGAGGTTCTTAAGATACTCATACCGAACCCATTACTGACAGAATGGGAAAGAGGTGTGAACTAGTTCGTCTTTCACAAATTTTCTTAATTTGTAATCAAGATGTACGCGGCTTGAAGACAAAGACAGTACATTTTACAACAATGTTTCTGCTTTGAGTGCACTTACCGCGACGTAGTTGGACGCCTCTGTCTATAGATAGCCGTGAGCTTTTTGATAGTAATTATTTAGTTTTTCGTCGCAACCGCTCTACCGCCAATAGAGTCTGCTAATCGGGGTGGCGACATGTTACTGGGATCGATAAACTCTGATTCGGTTTTTGCTGAACGAGTGTCATTTCTAGAAAAGGGTAATGAAAATCTCTGGGTTAAACTCACTGCAAACAGTTTTTTTGTAATATTTGGCCCCAAATATAATTGAGGAGAAGTATTCGCTGTTTTCTACCAATAGTTAAGCTCATTCAAATTACATACTATTGTAGATAGAAAATAAGTAATTATTGGTGATTTTAACTTAAAAAGCGTGATAGGGGTACTTCCTACATTTTAATACAATTCAATTATATCCATAATGTTAACGAAATGCTTCTATGATAGATTTAATATATTCTAATATAAGCACCAAGGTGCAACACGCCCATTTTCATCTCGTACCTGAAGATCTTCATCACCTGGTGCTGGAATTCAATATCAGTCTTCTTCAAGGTGAAAATTAATAAATCTCAAAAAAAAATTCCAGTATTCAAAAACTGGCGATTTGACAAAAGAGATTTCCATTTCTAATATTTGAAGACAAGGGATAGTAACTTGGACCCTTTACATTAAATTTTGAACGTGAATGCGACGGTAGCATATTTATATCACCATATTTATTGTGTATTTGATGAGTGCTTCCCCTTCAAACCTAAAGAGTTGCGTAAGTGGCAATATCTGAGGTGGTTCACAAGTGAAATTGTTAGGAGCATTATGTAATATATAAAGATTCTCTTCATCGAACATGGAAACACGGTTGTCGTCTGAGCTACTACGATTCGTTCAAATGTTCTTGCGCTTAGCTCAAACATAATATTTGTGCGGCTTATAGGGACTTCATAGGGAAACTAGAATATTGAATGGTACGTGAAGTAAAACTATTTTGGAACCACATTAAACAATGTGTAACGATTCTCCAGTGCTTAATGTCATGAATTTGGGTGGCAGTATAATAAATAACTGGTCCTGAAATATCTTCTGCATTCGCAAATCATTTTTAACAGTTTATTGTACGGATTCCGAGATATACATACATGTACGTTTTGATGAACACCATTGATCGAGCCTTAATATCGCATTTGTTTTATATACTCAAACAAATAAAGTTGACGAAAATTACCAAAGGAGTCGGGCCGGACATTGTATCTACATTATTTTTTCACGACCTGTAGTGAATTGATTTCAGCACCTCTGTTTAACATATTTAATCATATCTTCCAGGTCCATACTTTTCCAAGTTAATGGTAAAAAAATCGAGTTTCACCCATATGTAAAAAATGTTCAAAGGAAGATGTTACCAACTACATACCAATCGCCATACTCTATTCAGTAGCTAATCTCCTAGAAATGTAAATGGATCGCATACTAAGGTCGTTTGTGGACCTATATGTAATTGATGAACAGCATGGCTTCAGAAGAGGCAGATCTACTGAATCCAATCTGATGGTCTTCATCGACTATATCTCAAGGACCATAGACAGTGGCGATCAGTTGATTGTTCGTAGCATGACTTTGCAAAAGCTTTTGATCGCGCCAATCACAAAGATACATCAGAAAAAATGAGCGAACTTGGGATCCCAGGTAACTAACTGAGACTGTTGTTGGATTATCTTACTAAAAGAAAGAAATTTGTTTTACATGTAATTTACAACTCCCATTATGTCACTGCCTATTCAGGTGTTCTCCAGGGGCCTAATATTGGACCTTCCTTATTTCTCATTTTTATTAATGACATAAGTAGAGTTATAAAAAAATCCATCTCGTTTCTCTTTGCTGATGACCTCAAATCTTTAAGAAAATTAGTTTTTATGTTTAGACCTACAGTCAGATCTCAAAAATGTTTGTGAGTGGAGTCACAATAATTGATTGTATTTCAGTGCATCAAAGTGCCAAATTATGCCATACCATCGCTCACACGTGTTGAATTTCCGTAGATATACACTAAAATCTATATACATACCCGTACAGACAATATTAAAGATCTGGTTGTCTTGTTCCACAGCAATCTCGCATTTGGTCCTCACATAGAACTTATGTGCAATTCAGCTCATAAAATTCTAGAACTTGTGATTAGAATCTCTAAGTTGTTTAAAAATCAAACGGTGCTCAAAACGCTGCATGATTCACTGATTTGTAACAAATTAGAAAGAAATCCTTGCATTTAGAGTCCGACGGAGGCGCAGAAATAACTCATGATGGAGAAGGCACAAAATAAAATATCTACTATACGAGCTCTATATGAGTGAGTTTTTTGTCTGTCCATGGGTTTATCCTACTCAGTTTCTGCTGGGCATGCTCGGGTATAATTCTTTGAGCATAAGAGATCTGCGTCTCCTGGTAAACGTTGTCAGACTTGTTCGAGGAGTTGTGAGCTGTCCAGCATTACTACAAATATTACCATTAAATGCCCCTAACAATTACACTAGATTGTGCCGGCAAGAATTGATCTCAATTACATATGCAAAAACGGGTCTTCCAGCTGCTATGCCTAATGGAAAGGCCTTAGCTCTTTTGAACGGGACTGTTTCGGATATCGACATATTTCATATGACATAACCAAAAGTAAAAGACAATTTTCTTCTAAGATTGGAGGCGTTAGAAAACACTCGTAAATTTATTTTAGTGACTACGACTATATTTGTGCATGTATGATAATGTGTGTATGTATGTGTGTATAATAAATAAATACATGTGCGTAAATAGTGGATGTTCCAAACTCTGGTTGTCGTTCAATAATTGATGTTTTTTTTCAGCTTAGACTATGTTATCAGTCTTGCACCACTGAAATGTGTAATTATAATTCATTAAAAGCAGTTTTTAATTGTATATAATTGTATTTAATTGTATATAATTATAATTTTACCATAATATCGCATGTGGAAAAAAAATCAATGCTCGCATTTGTTTAGCGCGTGAAAGTGATACTACAAAACTCTGACATATAATATTATATCATATTTATAATACACTAGCTGTACTCGGCCACGCGTTGCTGTGGCTCAGTCTGGTTAAATGGAAAAGAAGGAAAAAAGAAAGCACATGTTTCTAATATGTTTAATTTCACAATGATTGTGGGTATACAATATTTTTGACGTCTTTCAGCCACTCTCAGCCTGTCGCGTTCATTCTGTTGAGAACGAAGCAGATCTGAAGCTGCAGAACGCGATCACCGTGCTCGCAACCGTGCATCCTCAAGTCTGGCTGCACGTCCCTCTGCTGCTTCCTCGGCATTTTGATGAACTAAAGAAGATAGATTGAACTGAAAAAGAAGAAAGAAAGTTACAACGAAAACATATAAAATTGCGAAACATTAAAAAAGGAACTGAATAATATTGTTAAGTTTGTAGACGTCTTTGTTCTTGGCGGCAAGAATAACTCGTTCACTCAGCAAATCGTGATTCTTAATTACAAAAAACTAACAATAATGACAAATTAATGCATCTTGTTACAAATTAGCAAAAATGTGGCAGTTTATAAAAATCGAATAATATTTGGTGACGTTTGTCAAAAGTCACTACGCTAGTCCGCATTGGCTAGGGATTCGATAATTTTATTTTGAATCTTTTTATACCTGATATGAAATGTTCGTAATTAGTATTAATTCATTGTGGATCTTGGCCTATTTAAAGATAGATACAAATCATGCAATACATAAGAAAAACATTATAATGAAAATTAGGAATTAAACGTCAGTTAGAGAAAAACCATTGTTCGACTTATATAAAAACTATTCGATTTGGAAAAAAAAACGATTTTACCCCATCCCTTTGTGACATGACGTTTGAAACATGTCACAAAGGGATGGGGTATTACAGGAATCAGATAAGGAAAAGGTTACTGCTCTGCTTCTGCTGGATTATTCAAGAGCTTTTGTTACTGTCAATACAGATCACTTAGTCTCTAAACTATCCTTTTTGGGGTTCTCAGAGAGTGCATGCCAGTGGCTAAAAAGTTTCCTAACTGGTAGGAGTCAACGAGTTACTTCTAGAAACCAGGCTGTACTACGGGTGTTGTCTCACCCCACGAGCCTTAAAAATGGATGCCCCCAAGGGTCAATACTGAGTCAATACGTTGAAAATGCAATGTGACATAACTGTCAATGAGAAGTGTTTAGTTTGTGTTTGTCGCTGCAGGGGTCGCTCCCGTTATTTCGTCTGTTTTATATACAACCGTATAAAAAAAAAAAAAAATATATATATATATATATATATATATATATATATTATATATATATATATATATATATATATATATATATATATATATATATATATATATATATATATATATATATTATATATATATATATATATATATATATATATATATATATATATATATATATATATATATATATATATATATATATATATAATATATATATATAAATATATATATATATATATATATATATATATATATATATATATATATTATATATATATATATATATATATATATATATATATATATATATATATATATATATATATATATATATATATATATATATATATATAATATATATATATATATATATATATATATATATATATATATATATATATATTATATATATATATATATATATATATATATATATATATATATATATATATATATATATATATATATATATATATATATATATATATATATATATATATATATATATATATATATATATATATATATATATATATATATATATATATATATATATATATATATATATATATATATATATATATATATATATTATATATATATATATATATATATATATATATATATATATATATATATATATATATATATATATATATATATATATATATATATATATATATATATATATATATATATATATATATATATATATATATATATATATATATATATTATATATATATATATATATATATATATATATATATATATATATATATATATATATATATATATATATATATATATATATATATATATTATATATATATATATATATATATATATATATATATATATATATATATATATATATATATATATATATATATATATATATATATATATATATATATATATATATATATATTATATATATATATATATATATTATATATATATATATATATATATATATATATATATATATATATATATATATATATATATATATATATATATATATATATATATATATATATATATATATATATATATTATATATATATATATATATATATATATATATATATATATATATATATATATATATATATATATATATATATATATATATATATATATATATATATATATATATATATATATATATATATATATATATATATATATATATATATATATATATATATATATATATATATATATATATATATATATATATATATATAATATATATATATATATATATATATATATATATATATATATATAT